>JBBYHO010000020.1:16751449-16764778 GCA_038382025.1 Adansonia gregorii
ACAAGTTTTTCTTGAACACACATAAATCATGAACCATAAAGAGACTGCAAAAAGAAAAGGAGATTCCTAAAGAGAATTTGATGTAAAAATATTAGAAGTGTGTAAAATAAATGTTAAATTAAGTATTTATGAGCTCCAACAGGTGATAGAAATACCTTTTCATGATTAGACATATCTTTGATGAAGAATAACTGCTTTTGGAATAAAAGAACATGTCCAATGCATAGATTATTTGAATTTCCAAATGAAAGATTTGAATTATCGATTATGAGATTCTAACCCCTTAAGGCAAAGTTATATAGAATACACAATCTCGCAATGGTATTCGAATCCTTTCCTCAAGGATTCTAATCTTTTAGGCAAAATTGTAACATGTCCAAGGCATAGATTATTTGAATTTCCAAATGAAAGATTGGAATTAGCGATTATGGGATTCTAATCCCTTAAAGCAAAGTTATATAGAATATACAATCCTGCAATGGTATTCGAATCCTTTCCTCAAGGATTCTAATCTTTTCGGCAAAATTGTAACAGATTACAATTTTAACTCACCATTCAAATCCTTTTTAAAGGAGTTGAATCCTTTTGCCTATCTTCATTCCAAAGGCTTATAAATTACTTTCCAACTTCATTTTCCAACACAAATGAAAACTGTATGCATTCAAACCTTTGTAAATCATCTAAGACACCTTGTAAAAATATTATTTTTTGTAATGTATATAACATTAGTTACTTACAAATAAAATGATAAGGGCTCATTTGGGTATAGTAAAAATATAAAGGCTTATTTAAAGAAAAATATAATAGTTCTATGACTTTTTAAATATTTTAGCATATCCATATTTTAACCTTAAAAGACTTGTTGTGGAAAAAAGGATTTGTTTTGGTTTTATTTTTTGGCCATTAGTATTAGAGGTTAATGTTGACAGGGATTTGTTGCACGCATATTAGTTATTTTTATCTAAATTAACAAATTGTAAAATTATAAGATGGTTAATTGTAGGCAATATGTTTCTTTCTCATAATGTGTCATAAAATGAGGTTTTTTTTTTTATGAAAACATGTCATCTAGCTACTTTGTTACGAGTTATTTTACTTTTATATACCCTATAATTTGTATATTCATGTGTGTATTTTTATTTTCACGTGTTATAGTTATGTTTAAAGTATTATAGTTTTATATTTATATAAATTTTGATATACTAATAATTCATGTTACATAAATTTTGACATATCATGTTTTAGCATTATGTTCATATTAATTTTTCTTATCGTATTCGTATTGGTAATCTTATCATTAGATATTTTCTATTAATAATAGCATTTAAAGGAAACTAGATGTATACCCATGGCACGCATGGATAAGGATTTTATTTTACTACATAAATTAAAGAATAAATTCTACCAATAAATTTATTTTAAAATTAAAAAATAAATTGTATCAATAAATGTTATTATAAATTAAAAGTAAAAATATTGTTATAGAATATTATGATTATTATTATTATAAGATCGTAATCTCTACAATATATTATAGAATATTGGACTCACCATAACCAAAGATTTCCTAAGATATAATTACAATTATAGGATAATAATCTTTGTGGTTTAATTTTTTATAATCAGACCTAACTTGATTCCTAATAATGGCCATAACATTGTTATTGCAAATACACTGAATTGAATAAGAAAAATAACATTTTTTTCTCTATATATGTGCTATTATCTCTCTCATAGCTATTATTATTGTTGCATCGCTTGCAAGCCACTAGGCTTGCCAATTTCAACAAATTTCCCAACACATTATTAGTATGACTGCTCCAAAACTAAGGAAATTGGTAAATCAATTGTGTTTTATTTCCTTATTCAATTGATTTATATATTCATAAAGATATTAGTGATTTATTTTGATCAGTAACATATATTGCTTCAAGAAAATAATAAAAGCAATGATAATTTGGTGTTTACCCAACTATGAATAGGCTTAAATCAATTTGTTGTTTATTTTGATCAGTAACATATGTCATCAAAATAATTGTTTACTTAGCTTGAAGCTAGTTTAAAAATATATATTTTGGTGAAAATGCACTATTAAAGCTTAAAACAGCAAACAAAGGTTAAAAAGCTTAAATCTTGGTTTCATTGGATTCGAAAGAATCTGATCTCTACACTAGCTAAACTTTCTTTCCTTGCTGCGAGTTGCAGCTAATAATTTCAAAATCAAGAAAACCTTATAACTCAAAACCCTTGAACTATCATTCTTGATGAATGGTGCTGCCCTTTGGTCAGATAAGGTCACCCTCGAAGCAATAGCAAAGTACCTTACCAATTTGTGACCTCAAACGACATTGAAAACTACCAAAAGTGATATATTTGCAAAGAAAACCTAAGGTTTCAAGATTGGGACTCCTTTGCAATTTGCTTAAAAACTTAAAGGAATTTTTCAAAATTCAAAAGAATCACTGTTCACACCAGCAGTTTTCAAATTTACTTGTGAATGTCTAAATTTGATTTGTTACAAGCATATTTACTTAACATCTACTATGTTATTTACTTAACACCTAAAGTTATCTAATTTGTAGGTTCTTTTGATGCACAGACTTTAGCTAACATTGAGAATCTAAAATTCCACATCCTTAATGTCAGTAGATCTAATACCTATCTTGGTACTTGGATATGAAAATTCACCTAGAAAGATTAAAATTGTTAAGTGCCATCATCACATATGGTTAAGCCAGTGCCACAAATAAGAAAAATGTCATGCTTTTTCCAAGGCGACATATGCATAAGAGCTAAAGACTTAGTATCTGTCAAAGCAAGACCCTATAGTTCTATGGGCTAGACATAAGGGTTGGTATAATCATACAAAAAAACTGTGATCCTCCCTAAGACACAACATGATTTGATGTACCTGAGGTTATAGGATTTTATGTCCATGAATGATTACAACTCGACCTTATATGGTATTCTCTTTCACTTTAAGTTGTACAGGACCAAACTCTCGGAGAAAGAGCTTCTAGAGAAGACTTTTTCTACTTTCTATGCGCAAAGCTTGATACTCCAGTAGTAGTATAGAGCATGTCAGTATAAGATGTATTTGGAGCTGGTTGAATGCCTTTTAATTGTTTAGCAAAACAATGAATTACTGCTAAAAAAACATGATATGAGACTTACAAGTCTAAAACTTTGCATGAAGTAAATGCTAGCCCTACAAAGGGAAATGGCCAAATTAAAGGCCGAGATCGTGATGTAGGCAACCCTTCAGAATAGGTGGTGGTAAGGATAATTGTAATAGAAATATGGGTTCTAATCATGGAAATGGCAGATAAACCCATGAAAAGCAAAATGACACTTGTTAACGCTATGGTGGAAAAGGGCACTAGTCGTATACTTGTCATGCGCCTAAACATGTTAAGGATCAACATCAGTCTAACAAAGACAAGTGCATTGGAAGCCATGCCATTGAGACATTCACTTCTAAAGCATCAGTTGTAGCTAACATTACTCTTCAAGTCTCAGACTTTATTATTGATCAAGAGGGAAAATTTGAAGAAAATGGATTAACCATTGATAGAATCGAGAACAAAGGTATGGGACCCACGTGAGGGTGGATGAACAAGTTTGGGGGGTTGTCAACTTTATGTAAATCTAGCTAAGACTAGATTACTATAGGTTTTCTTATACTTTGAATAAATATACCTTGGAAGATTAAAAAATTCCCAAGGATAATTCTTGTTAAATAAAACTAGAAGTTTTATCTTAGATTAATTGGTTTATCCTTTACTATTACAATTATTTATTAATTGCCTTTATTTTTGTTTGACACCTAAAGATGTCACTAGTGCTAATGGGAAAAACTGACAAAAAGTATAAATTTTATCTTTTTGAACAATGAAATAACGATACTATCCTTAACGATAAGGGTTTTCTCTTGAGTGTAACATTACGCAAGGTTAAGGTCAGTACTATAGCAGGTCCTGTTGACCACACTGATGGCTTTGGTAATGATATACTATACTACTAAATGGTACCATGCTACAAATTAAGGATGCATCACTAAGTGTAAAATGAAATAAAAAAGAAAAACTTACTTAGCTTCAGAGATATCCTTAAGAATAGATATCGAACTTAGACCCTACTTGAAGATAATGAAACTAGTTTTCGCATTAATTCACACAAGAAGGGCTAGAAAACCTTCCATAATAAGCTAAAGGTTTCATATACATGCATCTATTAGTTTTAGATCCGAGCTTATGAATCTTACACCACTATGTCTTGGAAACTAACGAATCCTGATGAGTTTGGACTATTGTATGATCGCCTGGGTCACTTAGGAGCTAAAATGATTCATAGAATCATCTGTAACACTAAGGGACAGCCACTAAAGGACAAAAAAGTGTTGTTATCTAGTGATTACACTTATAAGACATGCTCACGAGGTAAGCTCATCACTAAACATTTTTTACAAAGGTGGATCTAGAATCACCAACTTTCCTTAAAGGATCCAAGGTGATATTTGTAGGCCTATACATCTTGTAAGTGGACCATTCTGATATTTTATGGTTTTAATGGATGTATCTTGCAGATGGTCCATTGTTTGCCTGTTATCCACATGCAATATTGGCTTTGCATGTTTCCTTGTGTAGATAATAAAGCTTTAGGCACACTTCCCTAATTATCTGATTAAGAGCATCAGGATGGACAATGCGGGTGAATTCATTTCTAAAAGTTTCGACACGTATTGTGCATCGCTAGGAACAGAGGTACAATACCTATTCCCATACGTATACAAATAAAATAGATTAGTAGAATCCTTGATAAAATACATCTAAATCATCACTCGTACCTTCCTGTTGAGGATAAAACTTAACACTTTTGTGTGGGGCCATGCTGTTGTGCATGCAGCAACACTTATTAGATTGCACCTCATTATTAGACTAACATAATCCCATATGCAATTAGTTATAGGTCACAAACTAGATATTTCATATCTTTGCACTTTTAGATGTGCTGTGTCGATGCCTGTTGCACTACCAAAGAAGACAAAAATGGGTCATTAATAGTGTCTTAGGATTTATGTTAATTTCAATTCACTGTCCATTATTAGGTTTCTGAAGCCTATGATGGGTGAACCATTTAACCACATAGTTTACAGATTGTCATTTTGATAAGATAGTGTTTCTACCCGTGCAGATACCTAATGCTTCATTGGCCACAAAGAAAAAACCAGATGAGGACATTTCTTGGTTCGAAGTGCATCTAACCCATTTAAACCCAAAGATCACTGAGTGTGAAAATGAGATATAAAAAATCATACTTCCTAATACATTTAGTGATGCTACAAGCATCAAAAAATCGTATATCCCAACTGTGAATGCTACAGCTAAGATTGAAGTCTTCGGTAAACTAGTGTAAATAGATCAATACGGCACATGCCAGAAGCATGGACACTTGATAAGATCAAAAGACATTATTCCTAAAAAATAAAAGGGGAAGAATTTGAAATTTGCTCTCAAAGAGCTTACTCCTGTAGAGTCTAGAGTTAAGCATATTCTAAATGAGCATTATGTCCTTAAAAAAGCAATCCATGACAAGTTCACTAACCTAAGGAATACTGGATCTTCCATTACCTACTACAATAAGGTTTGGGATCGGAATAAAATCATCATTGATAATATGTTTGCATACTCAGCAGCTTATAACATTACACATGATGATTATGAACTACAATCTATGATTAAATGTAATTGAGGTTAAGATTGGCCTAAATAAGAAGAAGTAATCATGGCTAAATTGGATTCCTTAGCTAGAAGTATGGTTTTTAGGCCTATTATTTGAAACCCCGACAATGTAAAGCCCATTGGATATAAATGGCTTTTTGCTCACATAAGAAATGAAAATAACAAAGTTGTGAGCAACAAGGCCTGACTCATAACCTAGGAATCTTTCAGAGACATGGGATTGATTAAAATGAGATGTATTCACTGGTAATGGGATACAATTAAATTTCATTTTTAGATTAGCTTAGTAGTCTCAGAAAGACCTGATATGCATTTTATAAACGTAGGGATGGTTTATTTTTATGGTTTATTAGATTCTAATATTTATATAAAGATTCTTGAATGATTCAAAATGCCTAAAGCATACATTCTTCGTAATTTATTTTTAGTAAAGTTTCAAAGATCTTTGTATGGGCTAAAGCAATTCAGCCACATGTGGTATCAACGCTTTAACGAATACCTTACTAGAGAAGGATACAAGAATGATCCTATCTGCCTATGCATGTTCATTAAGAAATCAAATAATGGATTTGCTATGGTGGTAGTTTATGTTGACAAAATGAAATTGATATGGGCTCTTGAAGAGCTAAATGAAACTGTTGGTAATTAAAAAGAAAGTTCAAAGTTAAAGATTTGGGAATGAATAAATTATGTCTTGGTTTTAAGCTTGAGCATAAGGAAAATGGAATAGTCATCCATTAGTCGACTCACATCGAGTGTTTGCTTAAAAGATTTGGTACAAACGAAATTCATCCATTGAGTACACACATGGTAGTGAGGTCTCCTTAACCAAAAAGGACTCGTTTCGTCGTAGGGAACAAAAGAAGGAAATACTCGGTCCTGAAGTACCATATTTTACTAAGATAGAGGCATTGATGCACTTGATACAACGTAGGAGATCCGATATTAGCTTTATGGTCAATCTTTTGGCAAAATTTAGTTTTAAGCCAGCAAGAAGGCATTGGAATAGGATTTAGCATATTTTTCGCTATCTCTGTGGAACAGTGGACTTGGGTTTATTCTATTCCAGAGAACCCACTAATTCAACGTTAGTTGGATACGCTGATGCGGGATACAAATTTGATTTGCAAAAGGCTCATTTACAAATGATATATTTATTTTGTTATAACGGTGTTGCCATATCTTGACTATTTACTAAACAGACGTTAGTAGCAACATCCTCGAACCATTCTGAGCTTATTGCTTTTTATGAGGTTACGAGAAAGTGCATTTGGTTAAAATCCATTATATCTCATATACATAATTCTTGTGTATGATATTGGTTACAAATTCACTAATGGTTATTTATGAGGACAACGCTGCATGTATAGTGCAAGTAAAGGGTGGATATATTAAAGGACATATGACCAAGCATATCTCGCCAAAATTTTTCCATGCACATGAACTCAAGAAAGTTGACAAGTTGACATCAAACAGATTAGCTTCTAAAAAATCTTGCAGACCTATTTATTAAAAAATTGCCAACATCAACCTTTGAAAAACTTCGATATAACATTAGTATGAGGCGAGCACAAAAGGTGCAAGACTGATTTGTCCTTGAAGTGACAAACCTTGAAAGTTTTGACTCTAATGGGGTCACTAGGTATGATTGGGGGGAGCATTACGTAGGTTGTACATTGTACTCTTTCTCTCTTTAGGTTTTTCTAACTTAAGGTTTTAATGAGGCAGTAAGGGCAAGCTCAGTTAGGAAATAATGGTTCGTCTAAAAAAAGTGTTATGGAATATTCTTATTATGATTATAAAATCGTAATCTCCATAATATGTTATGGAATATGGGACTCATCGTGACTAATGATTTCCTAATATCTGCTTAAACTACAAGATAGTAATCTTCGTAGTATTCTGATTATGATTTTTTGTGATTTGATTTTGTATAATACAGACCTAGCTTAATGCCTACACAAAGCCCATAGGTTCTCATTGTAAACACAATGATTTGAATTAGAAAGTAGTCTTTTCTCTATATCTGTGCTATTGTCTCTTTTTTATAGTTGGCATTATTATTGTTTTGCTTGCAAGCCACTAGGCTCACCAATTTCACGACAAATGTTAAATTTATTTTAAAAAGTGCATCAACTTTTTTATGTAAATAAGATTGCTCGAATTGAATTTTTATCATTGAAATCAAAAGTTCAACATTTTGCCAATAAACAACATAATTATCAATAAATCTACAAAAAATATTGAATGATTAAGAAATCAAATAAATATTTGATCTAAAAGAAGACTAGATTAAAGAAATCTTTAATATGCGTTCATTAAAAGTTTAAAATGTTCATATATTAATGGTCAATATTAATATAGTACTAAAAGGGCATGTAAATTGGTTACGATTTGTCGCTTATTTAAGTATAAATGGTTTCATAATAGTGTATGTAGACACCTCATTTGTGCAGGCCAATTTCTGGCATCCTAGGAGTTAGGTAAAAGATGATAAAATTAGAAAATAAAAATAAAAGCTGGGGGAATACTGCCGAGTGCCGTGTCGCCATGCACTATTAGGTGACACGGTGCCAGAAGAAAATTTTTTTGGGGAAGGTCTAAAACGCCTATAAGCCATATCAAAGAAAAATATAAATTTGATGCATTAGAGGCCACTTTTCATGGTGTTACCAGGGTCATCCAAATGAATAAACAAGTCAATTTCTCACCCTTTGTGACTAAGTCAAGGTAACTCAAGAAGCCACGGGTATATGCAAGTCATATTGGTACATGAGTAAAAAAGTTGAATTTTCACATGTAGTGTCGATACTAAAGGGTTTGGTATCGATACATAAGGTGTGGTATCGATACCTGGCATGTTTGTATCGATATAGGCCTTGACAGTAGCTAAAGTTATGATTTTTGGTGAAATGTATTGATACATAAGCAGAAGTATAGATACGAGTCCATAAAGTATCGATATAGGCCTTTAAGTCTCGATCTGGAAATAATTTGTGCTCTTAGCATCAATACATAGCTCATTGTATCAATACTCAAGGGTAAAAATTGGATTGTGTATTGATACAACATGTTTTATATCGACACAATAAGGCATTTTGCCTTACTCAAACCATCTTTCAACCTTTGAAAATCTAATTCAAACATGTTTTTGACACCAAGAAACTATGATAAAATATTACAAACCTTGTCTTTGGGCCTATAATCAGATTTAAACAAATTTTGAAGCCCAAACAACCAATAACAAAGGTCGCTTTCACAAGATATATGGTTGTAAGAGGGTGGCAGACATATCATCAGCTGGAAGCCTGTTGCAGCCTTTCTGCCTCCTTGCTCAGCATGGCAAAACCAATAAGAAGAGAGTCAATTAAGCATGGTAGCTGGAGATGTTCCCTGGTCTAGGAGAGAGAAATAAAAAATTCCCTTGCCTTGCTTCCTAAAGGAATTGGTTGAGCATTAGATTAAAGGAGGGACTTTTCCGGTATAAAAAAAACCTCTTTCAGCCATAAAAAAAAACTTGTTGAAAAACCCTCAGCAATCCCAGAAAACTCTTCATCCATCCTTATAAATCCTCCATAAACTCCAGCTCCAAAAGCTCACCAAAAACATTATTCCATTACCTTTCATACTTAACCAACCTCCATTCCCATAGCTCCCTAAAACTACCGCCAGAATGCCTTTAAAAACTCCACCTTTCACATATTTTCATCCTCAAAACACCCTATCAACAACTACATTGCTAGAAAGCTCATTTCTTTCACCCTTTTCTTGCTAAATAATAGCAAAAAGAGGGAAGGAAATGAACTTAAAGTCACTACTTTAAAAAAGGAAGAAACTTCAAGCTTTTGCTGGTATATTCTTTACCTTGTTCCATATATTTTTTGTTTTGATCATCCGTTTCACTTAGTGAGCCCTTCATGTTGCCATGACCCTCCTAATAGTTCCATGCATCTTTGTTGCCTTGGTTATAGTAGTCCTAGGATCCTGATGACCCTCTTAACATCTTGATGTTGTTAGATATATAAGCTCAACATACTTCACTTTCATCATCATACAGCCTCTTTTTATACTTCTTTTATTATGTTCCTTCTATATTCACATATATATTCCATATTTAAATAGTCACCTTAATGTGTCTAAGGTATCTTCAAATATTTTTCTTGTGTTTTAAGAGGCTCATGAAATAAAAATGTTGTCTTGACAACTCCAACATCCATTCCTTTGTAAAAACATGTTTATATAACCTCCATCCACCCTATTTATCATCTTCTTGCATCTATGTCACCTATTTCCATGTCAGAATGTCATCTTTGTATGTTTATCTTTGTATGTGATGTATTTTGTTCATGATATCTCCGTTAAAATGCTTGCTTTCAAACTAATTTTTAAAAACATTTCCAAGTTAAGTTCATGTTGCCTTCCATAGATGAAGAGTAGCATGGACTTAATGTTTTCATCAAATTGGTCTCCCAATCTTGGGGGCAAATCAACATTTCAGCTCTGGATTCATGGTGAAATAAGTTCATGTTTCAAAAAGAAAAATGAAAATCCTTTTTAGTATTAATCTTTGATCTTGAGCCTTGTGTTTTTTTGGTGACGTGGTCAACGGGTTGTTCCATCATCGCAAACCACTTCGGAATTATGGAATGAACTTGTGAAACCTGTGTTACTTTCTTTTGTAGACGTTCAGACATCCTAGGCCCGAGTCTATCTTTGAAAAAATTGGAATATCGAATAATCCCCCTATTTTTGCTCGACAGCACTATAGTCCAAACTTGAAAAGACATTTTCAAACCATAAAATATTTCCTTTGATTTTTCTAATATTTTTCCTTTAAAGCGCATCAAATTACCTTTTTAATGGTGTCTTATTTTCCCTCAGATCATTCTAGATGAAGGAGTTATGAATTTCGAAACCTTTGCTATCCGAAATCCCTGGAACCAGCGTGCAACATTCTATTTAGACCATTTCGGCCCATCAGATGATTTTTAAGAAATTTCCAAATATTTTTCCCAAAAAGTTCGCTAAATTCCCTTTTCGAAAGGTATTATCTATGATCTAACGATCCCGAAAAAGCTTAGAATGATTTTTTGAAATCCATCATGCCTTTTTTAATTTTACATGCTGCCAATGCTGAGACGAACCAAACTTCAAAAATTAATTCCACCTAGAAAGTGATTTCTAGAATTTTTGGAATATTTTTGCATTAAACCTTGTTGAGTTACCTTTCCAATGGTACATCATTACCACCTGAAGTTTTCAGATGCACCCAAAAAAATGTAGGAATAGAGGGGACATAATGCTGTCCCCTGTTTTCAACCTAATTTATAAATCTCCTTTTATAGAGATATTCGGATGTCTCGAAATACGTTCAGTTGATTCGTCTACAACATCGACCCTTTTTGACTCGGATCAAAATTAAAATACAAAAAATAGGATTTCATATTAAAATTTTTGCTAGTGGAGATACTCTAACTTCATTACTTCAAAGTGGATACTCCAACCTCATTTTTACTAAAAAAAATTCAAATTTTCTCTTTGTTCCTAAATGTTTTCCTAACTTTAGGGATATTCCAACCCCATTACTCAAAGGGAATACTCAAAATCCATTTTTCATTAAAAATTCAAATTTTTACTTTAATCTTAACTATTTTCATAACTCTATTTTAGGGGATACTCTAACCCCACCTCATCGAGTGGATACTCCAACCTTGCTTTTACCTCAAAAACTTAAAATTTTCTATCTTCCGGATGCCTCACACTGTTTTAATAAAAATCATCTTTGTTATTCAAATTACCATCGAATCCAGACCGATCTCTAAAATTGCCATATCGGTTATTCTTCAATAATCGAAGGCAATTATGAGGTGCATTTTGATCGCCCTTCCTTTTTACATTATATTTCTTATTTTTCGCCTTACTAACTTGTTTCCTTTTATAGTGATTATTGTGCATCCATATTTAAAATTTGTTTTCCAATAAAATTTACTAGGCGATGTTTTGTGTTGGTATCTTTCTAGTGGCTAATACAAAACATCCAATTTTTTAAAATCCAATTCGAACATCGTTTTCACAAAAATTCCTATTTTCCTCACACCTCCGAGGTGCATAGGTGATCTAATTTTCTTTAAAAAAAACCTGGATTTTCAATTTCCAAAACTTCATGCTTTAAAAAAGATTATATCTAAATAGAGACCAAATGGAACCGATTTAACCGAGACCAAAGTGAGATATAGTTAGTAGGTACTGATTTCGGGTGTCATGGGGAGGTTCGTCCTTTCATGCACGTGACCAACTCCCGAGCCCAACTAATGAATCTTTAGACTTCGTAGACCTTGAAATTAGTGTTTCGAGTTTTGTAACTCGTGATATTGTTTTCAATAGGCATCCAATCTTGCCTAGCCTAAAAGGATCGGTGGCGACTCAAAGTTTACGGCCACTTCGTGGTGGCCATTCGAGGCTAGTTGGATGAGTGATTCGCCTGACAGTCTCTTCCCTTTCCTCCCCATTATTATGCCTAATTCATGTCCCGATCATGGGATAACTCAAAGGCTCAATCATAATCAACCATCAGTCATTTTTAAGTCAAGTGTGTTGTATCCTTTGAATCGTCCGAAGTTTTAAAGGTCGGGGCAGGTGGCGACAATGTGTATATAATATGCATAGATAATTTGGTTACTCAGAGCTTTAATTTTAAATAAATTTAGTTGATGAAAAAGAATAATTATTTGTTTGGAAAGGCATTCTTA
Source organism: Adansonia gregorii (assembly GCA_038382025.1). Lineage (NCBI taxonomy): Eukaryota > Viridiplantae > Streptophyta > Magnoliopsida > Malvales > Malvaceae > Adansonia > Adansonia gregorii. The sequence goes on from JBBYHO010000020.1 coordinate 16,763,940, forward strand.
ATTTAGTTTCCATACTTTCTAATTGCTAAGTTCCTATCGCTATCCTTTAAAAAATGATAATATTAATTTTAGCTAATAAAAGTAATGGTTTTCAAATGTCATTTAAGCTATGCCATTATTCTTTATTTAATTAAGTAAATCAAACTTTCAAATTGGTAAAATCAATAAAAGAGTTAGAGTGAAACATAATTATATTTAAAATTGATTTTATCTTTCATATTAGTGGAGACATTTTCTTAATAAAAAAATGTAAGATATGCCAATAGATCTGCAAAAAGAAATAAAAATAAAAAAATCCAAAATAATATAAAATTCTAATAACTTGATAAATTAAAAAAATTAAAAAAATTAAAATATAAAATAAAGAAAATATAAAATATTGACAATCGATGGGGTATTCTATATAATATACCGCAAAACTATAAATTAAGTTGGCACAAAAATTATATTATAATAAAAAAAAAGGATCATGAAGGGCAAGATTTTAATAACTATTGGTTATTATAAATGAAATAGAAAATAAGGGGTTAATCAGTAAAGTTTAACATCAATGCATATTATGATTTTTGAAGCTTTATGTCAAAGAAAAAAATCTCTACATTTTTGGTAAAAAAAAAAAATCAAATTTTAACATTTACTTTTAGTAGTATAACATCAAATAAAAATGATATAATAGTCGAGAAGTAAACGCATTAAAAAATTAAATCAAACATATATATATATATATATAAGAATTAATTAACCATAAACGCAATCAAAACAAAAATTGAACAAACAAAAAAAGGGAAACACAATCTAGAAAAATATTAAAAATAAATTATTATTATTATTATTATTAT
>JBBYHO010000020.1:16781055-16792568 GCA_038382025.1 Adansonia gregorii
AATTTATGAAAAGACATTGGCAGGATAAAAAGCTGCAAATTTCGATAATTACTAGATCCTAGCAATCCAGCTTCTTGTGGTGGTCACAACAAGACAGCCATTGCTATTATTGGAGAAGTTTCAAAAAATATTGAAAACACTAAAAGCCAAATAAGAAAAGAACACAAATGATATATCAACAAACAAAGAGACACACCTGTTGTAATTGATTTATTTTCCCAAAAACTATGTTAGCCATCTCCTCAACACCGCTAACAAGATATGGATGCCCGATGTCTTCAACATGACGTTCAGTAAATGATGTGACCTCGTTCAAATTTAAAGCAAGATGATCAGGTCTTTGAAGCAGCCTCTGGAAAGTAGGCTGGAGTTCATAACACTGTTCAAACAGAGAACGGCGACAAAAGACATACAAGCCAAGCCGAGCACGAGACATGGCAACCACCAATCTTCTAACATCACGAAGGTGACCAACAAAGCGAGTACGAACAAGAGAAAGCAAAATGATATCATTTTGCTGGCCTTGAAACTTGTCAACTGTGGTAACCTGTAGAAAGCAATTAATAAGCAATTAGAAAATAAATATTTAAACTAGAACTCTTAAAAAAAAAGACATGAAGGCAACTTCTTGCAAGATGGCAGCCATAGATATCCAAGTACACAAATTTAGCAAGCTATCTTTGAGTTTTAACCATAAGCCACATCATTGATGACATCTAAAGCACACCCTAATGAGAGGTAAAATCGGAAACAACTTACCTTACTCGGTGGACCAATGAAGTCATATGGAAGACACCTTCTGTTGATAACATCACGAATCAGAAGCTTCTGACCGTTGTACGTTGTCAAGATGGAAATTTTATTAGCAGGGTAGCCAAGCAATCGCATGTATATATAGACACTGACAACATATTCAGCTTCACCTTCATTTTGATAAAACCAAGGAGAGGGAGCAGTCTCACCTCTCCCGTGGTAATCAGGTACATCCACTAATTGGTAATCATACGAAAATCCAGCATTTGCCCTATGGAAGACAGCTTCCTCTTTCACATAAGCAAGGTCCCCCAAATCCCGGTACCTCCAGTTGTAAAGCTGGGCTATACTAGGCCTGGCTCTACCCTGAGCATTAAGCTCAATGTAAGGAATGCCGAGTCGAACAAATCTGGTAAACAAACTTTGATCCATATGGCTGTACTTTTGGAAAGCCATATTTTTCACAACTGGAGGCAGTTGGTGATGATCACCAATCAATATGCAGCGCTTAAGCCGTGCATAACCATCCTCCTGCCTTTGGAGTAACATTGGGATGAAAGTTTCAATTTCCAGAATCTGGGCACTTTCTTCCATCAACAAGTTGTCATACTTGAAACCAAGTTGAAGAAAATCCTTTCTCTTTAGGGCTGCGTGGGTACACGTCATTGCCACAATCTTTGCCTGCTTGGTCATCAGGTAATTTGCCCGATCTGCTGTTGATTTGAGCAATTCAAATGCCCTGCACTCTTCAAGCTCTTGGAACATAGTCTTAAGATGACGAAAGCAACCCTTGGCAGCCCGCATGTCTTTCTCAAATGATTGGCCAGTAAATACTGCCTGAGGGGTGTTGGAGAAGAACTCCTTGAAAGGAAAGTGGTCTTGAACAAATGCTGGTTTATCTTCATTACCCGCACAAGCAGCTAGGAATTGCTCCCAACGTGAATATACATGAAGCAACCAAAAATATCCAGCAGTTTCACAAGTATACCCCACATCTTCAGGAAGTTGTAGGGATCTAGCAAGCCTCTCTACCTCACTAAGCAATTCCAGCCGTCGAACAAGCATTGCATTCACACGGCCCTGCCTACTGAAGTCCAGATCAGTTGCTAGCTCTTGCTCACCCTGACCAAGACGAAGAAGATACCGTGCAGGCACATCTCTCTGAAATACAGTAACATAGATCAAATAAATTTGCACCAATTTACTCAATTTTACAAAGCATATGCTTAATAATGGACGGAAGACAGAAGAAATTGCATCAGTTAAACTATGAACGTCATACCTCCATTATCTTCTCAAAAAGGTCATTCAAAGCCTGATTTGAATGAGTAATTATTAATGTTCTCTGGGATGGACAATTATGATAGAGAACATTCAATATTTGCACCGCTGTATCAGTTTTCCCCGTTCCTGGTGGACCCACGACCATAGTTAATCCAGGCTGAATACCAGCTATGATTGCTCCAATCTGCACAAAGGAGGAAGCTGGAAGTGGTTACTCAAAAACCACTCCAACATTAATAAACTCATACTTAAGATTAATCTCTTACACAATCATCATATCTATAGAAACAAGTATCTCTTCGCTTTTAGCCATGACATTTCCTGATAACCATATTAATGAAAATTAAACTGCAGCATTACAACCTTTTTCTATGAAATTTTCTATTTCCAAAAAGAGAAAAAGGGTCAGACAGGAACCAAAAAAGAAAGAAATAAGATTGAAAATAATAAGGCATTATTATGAAAACATTCAATTACTCCATTTTCCCGTAAAGCTTGACACTTTTAAGTATTTAAACAATTCTCCAGGCATAAATACTGAACAACTTTTCTATTGTACTAAAAGTGAGAACTCTTCTTCAGAGAATGTGAGAAAAGAAAAACAAGATAATGATTAAAGCTAAAATATTGAGTAGTTTGCCAGCATAAAGCAGTAGTCATCATCCACTGATATGATAAACAATAAATTAAGAGCTCTTCTCTACAGCTTCTTAAAGGAGGAATATTCTATTACAACCCTTATCCACATGAAGGTCAAACAAGTCAGAAAGAACATGATAATTCATAAAAACGACCTGACGTTCCAACTAAGTTGTTATAGGGTCCCAAATTTAGGTAAAATATAGCTAGAAAGAAGTGCCTTAATTTGATGGTATGTTGTATATGTAGTACTTCAGCAATCATCAAGGCTGAAGCTAAAACCAAATTAAGAAATAACACTTTCACATAACATAAACCAGAAAATGTATAAAAGTTGACGGATTGGAAATATGAAATTTATGAGGAGTTAAATACCAAGAACCAGAAAAGGAAACATTGCAACAAGAATGCAAATAAGTCTTACTTCTCTTCCCTCTTCTATGGGCAAGAAAAGAGAAACCATAGCCAAATTACATTGTTTAAAAGAGAAAAGGCTATATCACCAACTCCAACCTGTCTTTATTTAAGCTAAATGCTACAACTACTTATGGGTAGATTTTACCTGCGATTCAAAGTGACACGTACTTGATTCCTACGAAATAGATAACTACACTCTTCAATATCTTATGTAGTGTTAGCATACATGATCCCTATATGAACTTGTAATGACCTGTAAAGTTTTTTAGAAGATTTTTTCCTCAACTAAACCAACCTTTCTACAAACAGGGAACCTTGGACGTCCACCTTCTTTAAGCGGTAATGAGATCACCAATTAAAACATACGAGGATCACTAAAAATATAAAATTACCAAACATGTAAGACTCCCGTAATAGAACTGCAGGTATTGAAGAAACTTTCGGCTGTCAAAAAAAATGCAGGTCTCCAAGAAATGTTCTCCCATCAAACAAAGTGAAGGTATTAAAAAATCATTCATTTAGATTAAATTTAATTCTCCATCAAAGCAAACAGAATGTAGCTTCACTAGCAAAAGCATAACGAAGTATCATTCATGAGTTGTATATGTGAGAATATCAAAAAAGAAAAGAGTCGTACTACTAGAAGCATAAATTATCAAAACATAATTTATCGGAAACACAAACCTCCCTGCCCCAATTATATATCTTAAAGCCAAAAAAATAAATACAAGAAATACACTCAGTAATGTAAAAAGGAAACTAGAAGATAGCAATCATTAAAATTCCAAAATAAAAACAGAAAGAGAGAAAAATAACAAATCAAATCAAATTTCCATTATATTAAACAAGAGTTGCCTAATACCTGAGTAGGTGTAAATTTAACTGAGTTTTGTTTTGGTTGATCCTGAGGATAAGGACCTGGATCAGGAGGGATATAGGCTTCAACAATTAGTTTTTCTTTCTCAACACCAGCATCTACCATGTTGGCATCATTGACTGAACCAGTATCAGATCTTCCATTTCCTGACAAAGCATCAGTGCTGCTTTTAAGTGACCGAGGAAGCTTGATACGGAAAGGCGGCCTTGGATCCAAAATTTCCCTACCATCTGAATCAACAAAGCAAACCTAAAAATAAAGCAAAAACAGGTTTCAGTATTCTCCAGAACACATTAAACTGCAACAGTAAAAGTACACAGATTGATCAATAATGAAGAAGTAAAAACCTGATAATTTGAAAAACTCTCTTTCAAATGGTCAGCATTAAGAAAAGTATCTTTGAAATCCACTGTCTCTAGAAGATCAGGCATATTTGTCCACTGCGCAGCAGAAGGATGCCCATAGCCCAGAAATATTTTATGCAACCAATCAGGAACAATACAATATTCATTCATAAGATCTCTGATAGAATCTAAAATTGCTTTGAAGTTATTTTCCTTAGGCTTCCTTCTCATCAACACATTAAAAGTGCCATAAACATCCTCAGCACCTTTTTCAGCAATGTCAGTGACATCCATGTGATATTGTGCAGCATCTAAAGCAACAGTCACAGTTCTTAGTTCACCTTTTGGTGGCTTCCACTCCTCACGTTTAGTTCTTCCACTAAAATCATTCATAAGAGCCCCCTCCTCATCACGAATTTCAATAATTTCACATCCCCGTACGTACTGCAGGCCAAGCTTCTGTGGAACACTAGCTTTAGCTTCTTCCTCTGCACTCAGAGGTTTAAATGAGGGGCTAATAGATAGCAAAAATAAAACATCATGCTCCTTAAGGGCATCCCATTCTGATCTTATCTGTGATTTATAACTAGAAATGCTGTAATTAACCTCTGCGGTTACAGAAGCAGGCTTGACTTCTCCAATATTTGGCTGCTTTACCTCAGTGATTTTGAATTCCTTTATTGGCACAGCCATTCTTGACCAGCCACGAAAAGCAGTTTCTCCCTCGTTATTGATGTACGCAAGAAGGTGTGGAACAGCTTCTTGGATGTCCTCACGAATTTCATATGTAGATTCCAGACGGAAGAGATTGAAATTCCTTAGAAGATAATCATGAAGCGTTAAGAATTGTAGGTTGAGCTTAGGAAGAGCTAGACAACCTTCCCCAGAGTAATTGATACTTGGCACAACACTTTCATCCCACATAATCTGCTCATTTGGGTAAAGAGGAAGAGCATTTATGGCTTCTTTTTGAGATTGCTGTTTCTCAAAAAAAGAGACCATCACCTCAATGAGAAAATCAACCCTGTCTGACCAAGGATCTTCCTTTGAAACCAGTTTGAGCTGAAAAGAAAACGATGAATGCATCAACAAAGCAATGATCTTAGTATTCTAATACTATATGGCAATTGGTTATAGTAAGGTAATTTCATTCACAGGCAGGTGAGCATACAACATATCACCAGCTAAAATCAACCAAGAAATAAAACATGTTATGGTGCTAGCCAAATAAAGCAAAGAACATAGCAAAAGCTAAATTGAAGATGTAAGTCTTAAATTAGTCTTGTACTGAATAAAGCAAGAAAGTCACGCACTAACTGACAGAACGACGAAGGCTGATCAATGCACAACAAAGAGAGACTAAATAATATTGAGATAATAGAAGTTAAAGGGAAAAACAGAGATAAATGCAATTAGGAGAAACAAAGATCAGAGGGAATGGAATAACTAGGGGGAAAACCAGAAAGAATCAATACAGTGATAAAAATTCAATCCTCAATATTTTAAAGGATCAACTCGATAATTCATCATCCAAGACCTAATTAGAACTGAAATAACATAAACATCGACAAACTAAATCCTAAACTTGGATTGAATAATAATGCAAATACCAAATCTACGTCTGATTAGAATAACCAAACAAAATAAAACATAAGTGAATCTCCATCACTGATTAGAGCAAGAAATCAATGAAGTAATATATATGCTTCACTCATTCAGCTGCCAATGGAAACATTTTGTAATAGATGCAATCACAAACTGAAATTACAACCCATAAACCATGACAACTGCCACAGCAGTTGGAGTGAACATCTCACATAACATCATTCTTTGAAAATCCTGTTTTCAAGTTCAGTGCCAAAAGAAATAAAAAATAAGAAACAAACAACTTCATAACCTACAAACCTTAGAGCAAACCAAGTCCTTTAATTCTTCAGGAGAAAGTACAGATAATTTCTTTGAGAGATCCGCACGCTTGTGAATTGCACCAATGTTGGCCAGTGCAAGTTCTCGCAACTACAACCACCATAGAAACAGAAGAGAAAAAAAGAGTTTAGATATGGAACCTGTGAACTATAAAGAAAAGAACTTTGTCCTAGTGAGAAGTATTTGTGGAAAAACCGACCGCCTATGACAGACCTTAGGAATTTTCTTAAAAGCAAACAGCTGGAAGGATTGAAGACGATCATAATGAGATTGGAGCACCTCATCATCCGTCAACTGAGTGCCAACATGATCATTTATCTCAAAATTTTCATAGAACTGTAGCAAATCCACAAGTTGTGCAAACAGTTTGCCTTTGTCATGTCTATAAAGAGCACTTAGATGGCATTTGGCAACAACAGCTATATCAGCCACAAGAGGCCCCAGGTACCTGTACCTCGAAAAAATTAGAAATTGAGAAAGCGAAGATGATGATGATGAGAAGGGGCAAAGAATACCAAGAAAGCAGATAAATAAGGAGTTTCAACATGAAACAATAAGACATTTGTTAAAAACCAGCCACCAACCCTTTTTTTCCCAAAAAAGCAAATGAGAAAACCAAACAACAAAAGAAAAATAATTCTCTTAAAGCTAAGAGTAGAAGGCCCCGTTGCAGGGCAATGATACCTCCTTGTTGGCAGTTGGCTCAATAGATCAATGAGAAATTCCATAAACCTTTCACAGTACAAAATAGACGCATCATCCACTTGCTCGAAAATACTAGCAGCATTAAGTTCATCATCTTCAGTGACAGACTGCTTCCAGGTAAAAACCTTGTGATCAAGAACCTGAGTAACATGAAAAAATGGCAATTTACCAGCCGCAAAAATCATTGACCCCCAAAAAAAAAAAAAAAACCAAGAAAAATGAAGCAACTTTCCAGCATAGTACCTCAAGAAACTCCTCTATCAGATTTCTCAAGAAGTTTACTTCCAATGAAGATAAGGGATCACGATGCACTCCTAGCTTCTTAGCATCATCAGATTCTTTCTTTATCATTCTTTTCCATTTCTTGATCAAATCTGGATTAAGACAAAGTTCCATCTATAGGAAAGAAAAGAAATTAAGTACCCATGGGGAAAAGGGGATTCTGAAAAATACAATTCATCCATTAAAATCTTACCTGAAAACGACCATATGACAAACTGTACCAGGATCGTAAACTTGCTAATCTGAGGACAGTTTCCCTAACAATTTCATCTTCCAAACTCTGTCATTCAGCAGTTATGACATTACAAAACAGATAGGAGCTCAAGGATGTTGTTCTATGTATATTAACATACAATGAAATACTGTTTACCATCTTCATCTCTAAGATAATTTTTCAGGCAGAGTGCAAATCAAGTTCTTCCATTCAACTGATTGAGGTTATATTCCACAAAAGCCATTCATATATCATTTCTTTTGTAAACTTATTTTCTGAGGGGTTTCGTTTATTTAAGAAATAAAAATTTACCTAAGTTAACAAAAGTGAAAAATAGAAGTTCAAAAATTTCAGTGATTTTAAGAAGATAGCCTATAGTCCCCAAATCCACAAAGGCAATTACAATACAGTAGGCGTCAACCTTTCTGTTTTTCTAAGGGGGAAGAGCAGGTACACAAAGATTTCGAGCTATGAAAAGCAGGCAGCTCCCTACTCTTCCATAAATCCCACACCCATCCCATGATTCGGACCTAAGACCTCTTAGATAATCACCAAGACAACTCAAATAAAAGAGGTTATTTGCAAAATGATGCAAACTCATCCTGCCAACCACAGCTTCTCAACTTCTCTCTCCTAAAACCCCAACCCTTTTCTATCTCCCTTTGTCTCTCCAACAAATCCTTCCACCATATTTTGGTACACACTTCTGAAAATAATAATTTTCAGTCTTCTTTTCTCTAAATAATATCACCCTATCCCATTATTTGTTACTCTGCTTCCTTTTTGAACTAGTCTCCTCTTTACCCCTTAAAATATATCTCTATCTTTGTTGGCATAAGATAGCTAAAATCCAGCACCAACCTCTCTCCCTTGTCTTCTCTTTTCAGTTCAAATTCAATTTCCGTCACTCTAACGTCAGAATAAGAAGCCAGAGCTGTTTCACTAAGGCAGATTGGACATGCTAAGTTGCAGTGCACACATAAAATTTGGTGCCTGTCTGATGATCAATAGGTAGGTAAGCGTATGGTGGAGTTGGTAGCAGACAGGATGACGGCTTGCCAGCAATTGCATGGCTTGAAGTGACATGGCTTCTAGATACAGAAAAACAAAGAAGATAAAGTGACACAACCCCAAAACAACTGCCCATTTTCAGAGGCAATTATTTCAAACAAAATTGCTGCAAATGAGATCTTAAACATCTGCATTTCAATAAGCTTCATATTTAACCCAACGGAATTTTCAAATGCACCATCTGGACATCCTCACTATTTCAACCAAAGTGATTTTTGAGCTTACCTTTACCCTTTAATCCTCCCTATACTAGAGCTGTCCATGGGCCAAATAACCTGCCCAAAACCACAAACCCACTTCAGCCCTAAGGCTTACCTGATATTTAGGAGGGCTTGGACAATAAATATGACGGCTTGCCCCATGGACCTTCAAGTAGCTTCCTCCTGTGCGTAAACAATCAAGACATCTAGTTGCATCCAGAAATGACTAGCCTAGCACGCTACATTTTATCAACCTAAAAGACATATCAACTCGAATGGGAATAACTTCACTGCTATCAAAGAGCAACTATTTGAGATATACATGAATTTTTAGCATCTAAAAGCATTCACCAAAAGTATATTTAAGGTAGTAAATTACCTGAAAAGCATTGATCATGAAAACAAGATAATTCGTTTTCTCTGCAATTGTTAATTCTCTTCCCTGCATCCAAACCAGGTTATCAAAGATTTAGTCTATTTGTCATCAATTCCTGAACAAAGAATACTGAAGTACTATATCTAGGGCTGTTGTTTGAAGAAATGAAACAAACATTACCACATTTACAAGATCATGCACCAAAAACAATAGATTGCCTAATTCTTCTATACCATTAGACACTTCCTTGAATTAATTAATTATAATTAGACATTTAACAAGTACTCAATTTTGCTAAGTATAAGTGATAGCAATACAAACCTCCTTAAGCCCAAGGACCCTCTCAAGGAATCCTGTGAACACAACCTTCCGATCATGAAAGCAAGACCAAGCAGCCACGTTCTCTCGAAACTGCAATGTTTAAAGATAAATTGTCAATACTCACTCATTAAATTACTTCATGCTACATCTGAATATTGCTTTTGGCTTCCTCTAAAGTTATAAAAGCCAAGAGCATACAATAGAACCGAAAATCATAATTGATGAAAAAAACGAATAAACTGATAAAATATAACACCAATTATAATGCAACCAAATAAAAGCAATATCACTACAAAAAGCTCTCTAATTAAATTTATAATTCAACTTCTAATTTTTTTTAACACCAACTCTAACATAAATAAAAGTAAAATATATTTTGCTTCTATATATCCAAGGAACAAGAAAGGAAAAAAAAAAGGTAATTATCCCAAAGGCAACTTCAACATGTAGATCTATTTTACTTTTAAATTATTTTAAACAATTTTAATTTTAAAAAAAATGGAAGCAAGCTCAACCTTCTCATTAACCATCAATATCATGGACATGACGTGCTCATACGACGCCGTCTCAGCGTCAAAGTTCGGCCACAAGTAGTTCTCCAAATACTGACTGACTTCCAATATCATAACCCTTTGCAAAGGTACAGTTTTCCTCTCAGACTTCCCTTCCGACTTCACTGTAAGCTCGGTTTCATAAATCTCCTTAACCAGCTGAGGGTCGAACGGCTTGCTGGGCTTCGAACCTCCGCTCTTTAGCCAATTCGCGGCTGCTATTCTAGTCAGCCGGTCCCGCTGGATTTCAGACAAAGTAATAGAGCTGGGAAGGGATGAACCGGGGGCGGGTTTCGAGTCCTGTTTGACGGTGAACTCGACCGGGTACTCGGCCACTCGGTGGCGCTTGAAGTCGTAAACGCCGGTTCCGTGAACCTTCGTCATTAGGAGAAGTTGATGGCGTTAGGGTTAGGGTTAGAGTTAGAGTTGGAGTTTTTTGTGGTGATTTAAAAAACGCTAGTGCAAATGGAGAAACAAGCTCAACCAGTGTGAAACAGGGGATTAGCCGTTGGATTTGCCGCAAAGGCAATGCACGATTAGACTGACGTGTGAGAAGGCTTGCAATATTGAACTTGGAGGGGTTTGGAGGGTTTTATTGCAAGCCGAAGAAGAGGCTAGAGAGAGGATGGTCTTGTTGAGTCTCCAGTTTTTAACCCCCATAAATCATTTTTTACTCTTCATTTTTGAGCTTAAGAAAGGGCCGCCCTTGGCCCAACAAACAACCAAGATGCAATAGTAATTACCGAATGCATATGGCCCAGATGAGATCACAATCTGAAAATTATATTTTATTTTTTAGACGAGATTTGATCCAGTTCATGGATATAAAATTACAATTGAAAATTATTAAATTATTAAATTATTATTTTAAAATTAATATTTTATATTTTATAATTAAAATTAAATTATAAAATTATTTTATTTATTGAACAATAATTTGGGTCATGTCACTCTAAATAAAAATAATAATAATACTTAAGTCTAACTCACTTTGAGTCGAACCAATCGGACTGCTCAACTCTTAAATAGATATAATATCCAATATATAAGTAGTATCTCTTTTAAATGAAAGAAGCCATAGACCATAGTTTAAGAAAGAAAATATCAAAAAATATTAAATTTTAAATTTTAAATTTATTAAACATCATCCTTTAAATAACCAATTAAGCTCCAAAATTGTTGAACATGAAATAAATCAACATGATCATCTCTCATCTCATCATCATTCTCATGTACCCAACTTACAGGTTTTCATATATTGTGTAGAGCCAACTCTCATTGATACTAAATCCAATTTGGCCTATTATCCGACTCCAATGTTTATTATTTAAAGCAATATTAAATTTTTACGAATATTTTTTATTTTTTTTAAAAAAATTAAATTTAAATAAAAATAATTGTTTGAAACAAGTTAGGTTTAAAAATTTTTTTGGAGGCTTGACCAAAAAGACGTCTAATTACAACAGTTAGAATTTAAAAATTCCACCAATGGGACTATAGACTTATCCCATCATGCTGCATTTAACAAAATTAATAAATTTATATATATATAT
>JBBYHO010000020.1:16822349-16837954 GCA_038382025.1 Adansonia gregorii
TATATTACTCAAACTCAAAGGTAAGCATGAGGTATGAGTATGTATTTCACATAGGTATATTTAATTTTTTAAAGTTTCTTTCATTATTTGGTAGATCATACTTTATTCGTATCTGAATATATGTCGAATATTAATATCATACATAGATATTTAAGAAAAAAACTCTAAATAACTTAACTGATATGAATAGTCCTAACACTCTAGTCACTTGATTGCACGCATTATAGTTTTTTCTTAAGTCTTGATTATGTTTTGGCTTTCTTAGTTTTGTCTGGTTATAGTCTTATTTTTAGAGTTAAATTAAACTATTGAATATTAATTTGTGTTTAATTTTTTTTTTACTCTAGTTTCCAATTGGATCAATCCGATTTAATGGTTCAAAAAACTTTTATTCAAATTTAACTCGTATAATATAAATCTATCAAATCAGATAAATAACTTCACCTATAAATCATTTAATTTGTCCAGCTTTAATAAAGTAATTTAAGAATCAATTTGGATGACGTCTGAGAAGTATTACCATTTAGAAGCTTGTACTTTTAGGAGGCAGAGGAGCTGAACTTGAAGTCAATAGAGTAATTATAACTAAACCCTAAACTAAATTAAATCTTTGATTGACTTTTGGCTCGACATGTGGGAGCCGATTTATATATTCTTTGGATGGAAGTATAACAGTAGGTTTCTGCTTGTGATTTGCGCAAGGGAAATTAAGTTTTTTTTTTACATGATTATATTTAAATTTAATAATTTTAAATATGATAAAAAAATAAAAAAATTTATAATATAAAAAATAATATAAATATGTTATAAATATATAAATATATTTAAATTTATATAATATTAATTATTAATATATTTCGTACGATTGTCAAAACATTTTTTTTTTTTCGTAAAAGCACCCATAAATATGAAGTGATTTATTTCAGACAATAACATGAATGATATCAATACAGCCCAAAAACAATTTGTCACCCAAAAGAAAGAGGAAAAATAAAAAAGAGCGAAAGGCCTTCCCATCAGAAAACCGGAAAGGTGAAAGAACAATTAAGTGCATACAAACTAAGCTTTTGAGAGAGAAGAATTTAAAGCTTCAATCTGAATTTGCAGTTACTAGCTTTAATGCTAAACATATTATTAGCAGATAAAACTATCAACCATCAACTTGCAATCTCCAAAGATCCTTACTTTCCTCATTTTTAACTTCCCTAGTTTGATTGAAAGAGGGACACCAACCTTATGATCCAGGGGAATCTGTCCTGCTTGTTGCTGCTGCTGCAATGCCAACATCAAAGTGGTTCCAGATTCTGTTTGTCCTGTTAAAACAACATCCAACTTTGTTATGTTCTGATGGCCTTCGCGGAAACTTTGGCAATGACCCTTCACACAGTTTTGATTTTGTGTACCAGACACTTAGCCGCCCTCCTTTTTCGGAGTATATTCCTATTTTCTTGTTGGGATTATTGGCAGTGATCTTGACTTTTAATTCCGCATACAATGTCAAGTCGAAGTTGAGCCTCAAATCACTTATTCTCAGGCTGTCAATGGAGTATTTGGAAAGTTTCGTGCGGAAGACAAGGCAGAGAATGCTGATGGTAGCACCGAGGATTATGCGAAGGACGATGAGGATAATTGTCCAACATACGCACTTGCAACAACAGCTTCTGTTCTTTGGTGACCTTGTCTGAATCAACGGAATGGTACGTTGGTGGCGGACGCTGCTGCTCCAACGAGCTACTTTTTTCCAATGTAGCTAAGCCGGGAGGCACCAAAGGCAATGTTGGAACCGGTGCTTCAACATCCACCACAGGATGAATTTTCTGCTGCTCTAACTATTCGTGTTCTTTCTTTCCTGCTGCTTTCTTTCTTCAAACAGGTTTCGACTCTACAAACATAAGAAAAAAAAAGCCATTGGAATGTATTGGAAATATCATAATATACAGCCACGAGTAGAAGCCAGGGTTTATCTTAAGTGATTCATACGGTTATCTTTAAGAGGCACTCTACAAACATGAGAAAGAAAGCCATTGTAATATATTGGAAGCATCATAATATATAGCTACAATTCGAATTCAAGATTTAGCTCAATTGATTCATGTGGTTATCTTTAAGAGGTAAGATCTAATAGATTTGGGTTCAAATTCTAGCAATTGCAACATTTTTCCTTATTCTCAAACTAGGGTCTCCTTCGTACAAATATATATGGTTGTAATTTAAACTTAGCTCAATTGATTTATACAATCAACTTTAAAATATGACATCTAGTAAATTTCAAATCATAATATTTGCAACTACTTTCTTTATTTCCAGATCACGCATTGAAAAAAAAAAATGTAGCCGCTATTTGAGTTTGGTTCCTTATTTGACTGATCTTTCAACCTAGAAATGTTCTCTTGCATGTCTTGATTTGCTCCTCATGCAAGGGGAAACCTTCGGGGTTCAAAGTTGTAACCTGCTTTAACCTAAAAACATGTATGAAAAGAAAGCATACGGGGGTATAGTAGTTCAGCTAAAGTATATAAGAAAGCAGCCTTTTGGTTCCTTGTATTGTGGGAAACATTTGTTTTATTTTGATCAATTAATCCCATCTTCTAAGACTTTACAAATTGCGTTAGTAAGGTGTTTTTGCAGTTGGGGGTTTTGCACATTTAGTGACAGAACATTTTAGTTTAGTTTGTAAGATTTTGCTTAATCTTGTACCAAAATTTTGAATATGATCTTAACTTTTTTTTTTAAAGAATGAGGCTAAGGGAAAGAGAAAGGTGTATTAATAGATCATTAACTAGAAATTGATTAAAGAAAAAGAAAAAAAAAAAAAAAAACAAATCTATCAGTATTCTTCTCTTGCTTTGGGATTGATCCATGTCTCATTAAGCAAAGCTTGGATTTTGTCTTTATTTATTTATTTATTTGCATAGAACAACTCAAATTGATGATCCGACCTGATAAGAGTTATTTCGAATTTGAAATGAATTTTTTGGTTGAATTTTTTTATTTCTCTTTGTTTCTTCTCCATTACTACTCTTTTCTACAAACCAATTCAATTTAATTCTTAAAATCAAACTTAATTGCTTACTCTATTAACATAAAGTATAAACAAAACAATCCCATTATTAGCAACCTTAAATATAACTTTGAAGTAATAGAAAAGTAAACATATAAATAAGAAATAACCATAATTTTTTAAAAATAATGATATGATTTGGCAATAATTTCAATTTTAGGATAACCAAATCTCTCTTTTTACGAAAGCATTTCACCTACGACAATTACCTAATCAAAAATTATGTAAAGTTCCACTGCTTAAAAGCACGGGTTTCACATAATATTTTCGTGGATCCCACACAATTTCGGATTATGATTGGTTAATTGTGCTGCAGTAATTGTAGGCTATAGGTAGCTTCCCAACTGCCACGAAGGTAAATAAGCATAAAACACAGAAGATCATGTTTGCTTCCATATTTATTCATGCAAACTTGATAATACTTTATATGGAAAACTACTTTGGCATGTGAATAACACATCGCAAACACTTCCCTTCACTCATCAGATTGAAAGCTTTGTTGATATCCTCAAATGGCAGATTATGTGTGACGAACTCGTCGACCTGGATTTCCTGAGAAAGGAGTTATGATGGGATCAGCAAATAATTTTCTCTACAGATAAAAAAAATTATAGACTATATTACTCAGACTCAGGTATAGGTATCAGATACGTGTATGCTCAATTTTTTTTCTAAGTTTTTCATGTATTTGAAGAGCATGAGTGTTAGACACGGTAATGCAAGAAAAGTGAAGAGTCGCAGCAACATAGACTATAGACATGGTTGCCACCGCCAAGCTTGCCGAATGTTTTACAGGTTCAGAACCATACGAGGACAAGGTTTACACATTAAAGCACCCTAAGTCTTGCCTTTTCTTTGCTTATTTTAAAGCACTGAAACTAGGCAAAAAAAAAAGTCGAACATGGGTCATATCAACATACCTATATCTGAAAATGTATCGGATAAGGGCACTTCAAGAAAAATGAAGAGTTAGAGCAGCATAAGCTTTAGCACCCATTTGAACTATGAACCTATCCTATCCTATGCAATCAAGGGAGTTTCTGGCTATTAGGAGGAGCTATGTGGTGAATATATATACATACACACATACACACACACACAGAGGCATTCTCACTACTGATGATGAGATTTCTGGTGGTTTAGAACCCAAAAGGATAGCACAGTCCAAAAAAGAAACTAAAAACTATGCATCAACCGAAGAGGAAGTTCTTCCACAGTTCTTACCTCATTCATGTACTTCTGTACTAATGATGGCAGATCAGATTTAGGTTTCCATCCTCCAAATAGGGATCCTCTCAATGTTTTTCCTGAGAGAAATGCCGAATAGTGAGATGATATTTCAGGCTTCGTTTTCGGTACACCGACGGTAACTGTCAAACCCCATCCCTGTGGGATAACAAAGAACTAGAAAATTTCAGTTTGATGAATAAATATTGTTTAAAAAGAGAAGCATTAACAAATTGTATGTCAAGAAATTACGTCGCAGCATGATTGTAATGCAGTAGCTACCATTCCAGTATCACCAATGCATTCAAAGGAGTAATCCGTCCCTCCACCAGATATTCGCTTAATAACCTGAAATTTTTTTTTTTTTTAAAAAAAGAAAGGAAAATGAAAAGAAACATACCAATTGAATTTTGTTGCTCTTTGAATGAATACCTGATGAATAGGTTCATCACAGTCATTGGGATTCAAAAAGTCGGTGACTCCAAAAGCCTTTGCTGCAACCATAAAATTACATCATTTTAGACAATTTTCAACAAGGTCAGGACAGAGGCAAAGAAAGTGGAGGTGAAATATTTATCTTACCTTTTTCACACTTTTCAGGATTAATCTCAACACCAATTATTTGAGATGCTCCCCTAAGTTTGGCACCTTGTGCAACCTAATCACAGAAGCATTTTAATAATTAATCAAAATAGAGCAAATATGGCTGACAGATGATTAGAGCACTGAGCCTCTTTTTTTTTTCCAGTACAAAAGAGTGCACAGCCAGGGGTAAAGGGTTGCCAATGATAAGATTCGAACCCCAGGTCTGCCAGATGCCACCTCTTAAGGATGACTACATGAAATGAAACAACTGAGCTAAGCTCTGGGTTTGAGCACTAAGCTTTTTACTAAACACTTTAATTATACTTACAGCAAGGCCCACAGTTCCAAGTCCAAAAATCACCACAGTTGATCCTTTAGATATATCAGCAACATTCCATGCTGCACCAAGACCTAAAGCCATAGCCTTGACCATCAAGTGTAGTCAACTATCGCTCCAAATACATAAAAAAGCAAAGAACTTATAATGCTCAAATATATATCAGTTAGCTAAGGGTAATCACGGAAACTCAAATATTTAGTACTTTCATTCAAGCATTAGGTCTTTGTAAAGGTTTCAACATATGTTCCTGCCACTTCATCCTTGAAATAGAAACATAAAGATACAAAGAAAGAGCCGAAAAGTGAGTTCTGCAATACCATATTCTAAAAATTTTGTTTACCTGCAGCTACTCCACAACTCAGTAGGCATATTTTCTCCAGAGGTGCATGTGGACTGACTTTGACGGCACATCCAGAGTGCACAACTGTAAATTCACTGAAACTTGAAACTGCACAATAATGATAAACGGGTTTCCCTTTAACCGAGAAACGTGTACTCTGATCACTGTGCATTACACCTCTTCTTTCCAA
Source organism: Adansonia gregorii (assembly GCA_038382025.1). Classification (NCBI taxonomy): domain Eukaryota; kingdom Viridiplantae; phylum Streptophyta; class Magnoliopsida; order Malvales; family Malvaceae; genus Adansonia; species Adansonia gregorii. The sequence goes on from JBBYHO010000020.1 coordinate 16,828,093, forward strand.
ACCTAGGACTTGGCACATGTTACTTTTTCTGGATATACAGTGCTTGCATGTCTTGCATTCTCCAGTAAATACTGTAAGCACATGGTCCCCCTCCACGAATTCAGTCACTCCCTTGCCCACACTCTCAACAATCCTGCAAAACAATACTAAACTTTAATCCCCAGTTCTCTTGTCAACCGTGTAATGATCATATATGACAGTTAATATAACCATAAAAAGTAATGCCATACACAGCAAGGGTATTCTTACGTTTTAAAATCTCAGAAATCTAGTGGAGCTCTAGTTGACACCACAATTGCTGTGCCACATCTTATGAAGAGCATTAAGCCATAGTATATACAAATCTTTATTATGGTTTAATTAATTGTCTTCAACATTTTTTCAAACAGATAGAGAAACAGGTTGAAGTTTAAATAACTATAGGGACTTGTAAAGAACACTTAAAAACAGAAAGGATGCGAAGCTGACCCTGATGCTTCATGGCCAAATATCCGAGGAAATATAACCTGCACATGAGCATGTGATGTTAGATATGCAAGCCAGTATTAGAAGAAAAACGGTGGAAATAATTTTGCAGAAAAAATAGTAAGTGTTCCTGGAATAAAATCTAGTTTAATTGGAAACTAAATCTGCAACATTATTGTGAAGAAGATATGGAGTCAACTAGAATATCAACGCCCCCGCAAAAAAAAAAATCATACGATTTTGTAGAAGGCAATGCAATCAACTAGAATTTTACCAACCAAATTTTTTTATATTTTGAGCTCTTACAATCGTATGCTACGTTGCTCCAACTCTTTAATTTTTTTTTTTGAAGTATCAGTATCCAATACTTATGTCCAATGCACAGTCGGACATGAGTATGGGGATATAATCCTTCAAGGACGCTCCAAATACATAGGAATCTTGAAAAAAATTGAACATACTTGTGCCCGACACACACACTTGAGTCCAAATAATATAGATGGTATGTTAGTGAATGAGCAAGAGCACAACATCTATCCCCAAAGCTTAAGCTTTTAGGAAATGATTCAACTATGTTATTTAAGTTCCAACACACCTCTCCTAAAGTTTCAAAAGTTTCAAGATGCCCCCTCTGGATGACAAAACAGGCAATCCAACGAAATGGGTACGGAGCCTAACACTAATACCAAATTAAACAAACTCAAACCTAACCTCAAAGGGCTAACTTGTTACTAACTGATATTTTCTTTCTTCTCCTTTAGATAAGAAGACTCTAATCCAATGCAAGGGAAAGTTGGGGAGATAGAGAGGAAAGAGAACATAATCAGAGTTAAACTATGTAGAATTTAATTAAGAAGAAAGAACCTGAGATTCCCAAGCAGTAATGTCAGTGCGGCAAACAGAGGTGCAAACAACTTTGACCCTGATTTCATGAGGCTGAGGTGGGCTTACTTCCACTTCCTCCATCACCAGTTCTTTGCCAGCTTCCCATGCCACCATTGCTTTCATTTCATAACGAATTTGAAATAACGAAAATCAAATATCAAATCAAACCATAAATCCAACAATCATAAGAAAAAGAAGAAGAAATCAAGAGTTATACCTTTGCAGGTAATGACATTGGGTTGGGATGACATTTTCTGCCGAAAGACCTTTGGTTTTTAGTACTTTCAACTTTCAAACTGTTTGTTTTCACTTTGTGTTAAAGGAGAAATGAAATGAAGAATCAAGGTACTTGGTGAAGAAGAGCTGGTGTTAGGTAAGTAGGTGAGTTCTTGAGTCTCCATTGTTTTGAGGGTCCATCTCTTTTTCTAAATTGGGCCTCCTTCGTTTACTGGAAACGCGCCTAGCTGTTGACCGTACCTACCACCTGTAAGCAAGGTTAATAAAACGGTGTGTCAGTGATATAACCTTTAACAGATCTCTTGGTGTAAACTCGTTATTTACAAAAATAATTTCGAAAAAAATTATTTTGTTGGAGTTTTTTATTAATCGAATTGTTTTTAAAATGAATCAAAGTAGTATTTGATTTTTGAATTTAAAAGATTGAGTTTAAATTTAATTATTTTTAAAAATATTTTTGAAAAAATTATTATTTTTTTAATTTTTTAGACTTTTTTTATTTGTTGAATTAATTTTAAATCGATTAAAGCAACACCCAATTCTATGTCTATCACTAAATAGAGTAGACTTTTGACTAATAAACCAATTTGGTTAATTCAACTGCTAATCGAATCCAATTTTTCATCACTGATGGTAAGAGTTGGCTGAGAAATTAGAATGGCATGGGTAAGGACTTGTTGACTTCAAGTTGAGTTTTTTTTTAAAAAAAAAAAAAATTGGATCACTTAAAATTTATATCTATTATTTTTAAGTCTCGAAAGGACTGCAAAGGGATACCTGAGGTATTTCTAAAAGGTCCATGATTTTTTATCATTTCGTATTTTTGTACTTTCAAATTTCTTTTATTTTCCTTTTTTTTTCTTTTCATTGCCTTCTATTCTTTTGCTTTTCTCTCCATTCTTTTTACATTCAAACAAAACTCATAAACTAAGTCCAAACCCAAATGTCATTGATCACCGCTCACTAGTGACCAAAAATCTTTAACTTCAATTTTTTCAAAATCTAACTCAAAAATTCTAAAACTCAAAACTTCTAACCCAAATCCAACTAATGTCCACCATCGGATGGGGCTGAAATTGTGTCCATGACTTCCTCACCACCTCCGCTACCTTTTAACCTTCAATTTGCCAAGAAAACAATCTAAAAAACCAAGATCTAATTTTGGAACCTTAAACTTTCAACATGAATTTGGTCACCGTCCACCGTTGGATAGGGCCAAAAATGCAAGCATGGCTTCATCACCACTTTCGCTCCTTGTTCATAGTTTAATTTGCTAAAAAAAAAAGACTCAAACCCTAAGAACCTAAACTATATGAATTTTTTACCGTTATATCTTTGTGCATTTTTTTTATTTTGTTTTTGTTTTTGATTTGTTTGAGATGGTTTTGGAGTTATGTATTTTTTATTTTTGCTTTTCATTTATTAGTTTATTTAGAATGTTTGGAGAGAAATTTGAATGGTTTATATAAATTATTTTTGCAAAGATTTCTACAGAAGAAAATACATTTTCACAAGATCAAATAATTAGCTTGTCTCCTCTTGGATGAAATTTCAATTAAGGTATGGTATCAGCCATTGCTTTTGTTGGATTTAACTTTTTTCTTCTTTTTCCTAGTTTTCTCTAAGTACTCTATTTTGTTGCTTGGTTGTGTTTCTTTATCGATCCCTAATAGAAAATAAAGAAAAAATCCATAAAATAAATAAATTCTATGCTTATGGTTGATCTCCATCGCCATTGATTCGCGAGTTTTTCTCTCATTTACCTTGAATTTAAGGTTTAATTGTTGATTGAAAGTTTTTATAAATAGCCTAGGGTTGCATTTGGTGATTATTTGCTTTACTTTTTATATAGTTGTTGCAATGAGGAAAAAGAGCCAATTATATACTATGACGACATTCAATCCGATAAATTAGAGCTACAACAAGATGTCAGAATGGCCTTAAGGTATTTTGTGTACAAGATTACTTTTCCCTAGTTTCTATGAGGTCTGTGTCATTTATCTCTCTAAGGTTTTTTTTTCTTAAATCAATATTATTTGTTAATTCATTGTTTAAAGGAGTCGAGAGATATAAAGATCAAAATCTTTTTAATCTGAAAATTTTATGATTTTTTTATTCTAATGTAAAAATTTTTTTGGAAGGGATATTTGAAAAGATTTGAGAAAATGATGGAGGAAAGTTCAAATAAGACTATTGATATGCTCTCCGAAAAAAGAGCAAGATGCAAGAAAGGGGAAGAACAAGGAAGATATAAGAATGATGGTGATGGATTTCTTTCCCTTATTGATTTCTTAATTTCATTTTCTATATTTGACAATATAGTTCTCTAGTTAATATTGTTGTCGTGTTAATTAATTAATTTGAATTTATTTATTAAAATTTTAGAATTTCTTAGTTTCATTATTGTGTACTTTATATATATACTGTTTCAAATCTTATTCATCATTTTGTTAACACCTTCTAAATAAATTTAGAGATAGATTATAGATGTAAGGAAGTTGGTCACTTACAAGATATAGTTTTCATATCTACATTGATGAGAAATTGTTAGATTTATTAATATATTTTAATTGCAATTAATGTTTTAGATACCATTCTAGACAGATTCAAGAGATGCAAGTTGCTAAAAAATAGAACATGCAAGAATAAGAACTCCACTTGAAAAGTCATGGTTTTGTGTTTCATTTAACTTGTAAGTTGTAGATCACATTACAATATACTTTCTCATCTAAAGTTGTTTTGAAAAGCAAATAAGGTATAAATTTTAGAATTTCAAATTTTGTCTATTTGCTTGGAACAATACCTTTTTTTATCTTTTAAAAACAATGCTTGTATAAGTTTCTTCAACTTGAAAATAAGTAAGCTCTTCTTTACTTCACAACAAGATTTCTACCAAGAACTATGATGAGAAGCCTTTTTTTCCTTTAATCTATATCAATTTTCATTATTCTTTTCGTTATCTTAGATAAAAAAACCACTAAGAAAGAAAAAAAAATAGTGAAAATCACTACTAAATGAAAGATGAAAATATATAAATCTTATAAACTTTTTTTTGTTGTTTCTATTTTAACTTTAAATTAAATTATTTTTCTTTCTTGCATATGGACGTTGGTTTAAGTTATTCTGCATTGTACTTTGCATAGACTTATAATTTATCTTCTTTATATACTTAATTTTCTAATCATAGTATAGATGTGAAACATTCTTTATTATATCTCTGATCATAATTTAAGCATATTATTCTTGATGTCAAACATATTATTTGCTATATCTATAGTATAAAATGGGAATACGTTTATTTTTCATGTGTACTTATTTTCTTAGTAATCTTTTGGGAAGTGTTAATTTTATATTTAACTTATATAAAATTAGGTGCAGTAGTGAACTCAGACAAGTATAAAAAGGTTACTTTCAAAGATTATATTAAAACAAAATTTTTTTATTTTTGTATAGCATGTTATCTTAATGCTTTTTGGATGCGATTCTTCTCATTTCATTAAAATATACTCATAAGATTGACTTATTTGCATATACCATATTGCGTTAAATCTTTTAAGATGATCAATTCTTTTCATTTTCATTGAAAATATTTTATAAGATTGTCTCAATCAGGAATAATTTTTTCAATTTTATTTTTCAAACTTTAGTCATTTATAGTGTTTGTTCATTTGTTGATTTTAGTTTTGCTGTCAATTTTGATGTAAGTAGAAGCAAAGATATTAGTTTTATTCTTCTATAAAGATAAACTGAGTTCTAAAAATTATAACCTTTTTATTTGTTTTGTTAAAAGCTTTAATAGGTTTTAATAATGGCTTTTGATTTGACCATAATCGCATCTTAATAATAGAAAAGCTTATAAATGAAAGAAAATTCTGGGCTCATGTATATCGACATAGGTTTTTTAAGTCCCAATCAAAAGGTATCTTATCAATTGGTATAGATCGGATGTGATCCAGGAACGATTCCCTTATCTATTGCACTAAAATGTAAGAGAAATAACTCCGTAAAAAAGTAATTGTTTTTCACATATGCTAATAAACAGATCCAAAAATTATAATTTTTTATTCCAATTGATTTCATTAAGATAGAAAATTGATTTTCTACCTTCATAGTGGTCAAAAACACTTTGAGATCACCTGAAATACCAATCAACATAAAAGAGGCTCAAGGAAGTAAGGATCTTGGGATTTGGTCAATTCATTAATTTTTGTGAAAAATTAATCTCTTAATGCTAAAAAATTATTTTTTCTATTTTCATTGTGTAAAGAACAATTCAATAATACTTAGAAAAGGCATAAAAGCATAATGTTAAGGGAAAACAGAGGTTATGCCAAACCTCTTTTAAGGAATTTTAAGGATTAGCTCATAGTGATTTTCCAATACTCCTTATCAGCCAAAAAGCCTTAATAATATATTTAAATACACCTTAGGCTAGGTTACAATTGACTAATAGGTCAACTGAGCTCATTGGCAACATGCCTAAAAGGTGGTCCTATTTTGGAGTGTATCCTGGAGCCCGATTTAAACAATTTTAATCGGCTTGTCCATAATTGGGCCGTAGTATTAACTTATTAATTTTTTAGCCCAATAGCAAACCAAAGATAGCTATTCTATGCTCCTAGCTTATTAGCATGTGCAACTTGGAGTAATTTACAACTAAACTCTCTTAAATTGATAATTAGAACTTTTGGCTCAACATTTAAATTTACACATTAGATAATTTAATTTGTAATTAAATTTTCTAGCCAAAGTAACAAAATTTAATTCATGTAATTAATTAAATAATTATTTTATTTTTTAAATATAATTATTTGGCTTTATTTAATAATATCCATAAAACCATGTTTACAAATAGATATTATCATGAAAAGACATTCTTATCTTTATTCCCATATTAAAGCATCTCTAATTAAGTTTCATAAATCAAATTTATGTCTTTAGTAGTACTTAATTGAACTAATTCAATTAAGTCCTCTCCATTATATTTTTTACTGAATTAAGTTATATTTAATTAAATCTTGGTTTTAATCTATTAAATCATTTTATTATATAGTAACCATTAGGCTTGCATCATAACGATAATAAATATAATTATCCGATTAAGTGTATTTATATTTATAAACTAAGATTAGCCTCTAGTAAGGCATCATGCCATTCAGTATGCAAGAAGAGTCAATATGACCTTTTAAGAAACCTTTCAGTAACAAGCCTCATAATGTACTTTGATTATTTCACTAGATATCCTGAAAAGACCATAGCATATTACAGTGTTTACTCAATCAATCCATACTATTTCTTGCAGCTTCTGGTTAACTTCATGAGTTTAGAAAAACAATTTCTTCTAAATTCATCATGTGTTGACCAGCGACTTTATCAAGTTAACCAAAGCCAAAACCAAATGAGATATGTCTCTGATATCACTTGGAGTGATGAATCCTTTATGGATCACTTATTTACCACCATATGATTCATGTCATACCTAATGTACCCCATTTTAAACATTCATCCATTGTGGAACTCTTTCATATAAATCTAAGTATGACACTCCTTATACAAGATGACATGGTATCATAAGTCTAAGATTAATACACACGACTAGCACATAAGAACATATTTCATAATGACTTGAGTGCCTTATACCAAATGGAGTTCTTATACGGGTTATCTTCAGTGAACTTTTTTCCACAAAACAAGCACCACCATAGTATCCCTAAGTATCTCTATATTTCAACTTCTACGAGATCAAAGAGTTGCACGCGTCGAACGCATAAAGGCTTAGCATATGCTAGTTTTTGTGCATTGTCAATGCCCTGTTTTAATAGTACGATAACTAGGAACGCTTTTAGAAACATGGCTTTAATGCATAAAGATCTCATCGTTGTAACTTATTGCTAACTTTGTAAGGCCATTGTGTTTCAAAGGCTTCATCCAATTAATATTTGCATGAGTATCAATCATGCTACTAACATGAATGAAAACCTTGAATCACTAATATAAGTGATTGGTTTGCATTATTACCTATTATATGACTAATCCAATCCAATTGGCTTTATGGCATATACTAATAATAAAAATGATTCATTTACCACTGATCTTAGCGAAGATGTTGGCTATATTTGGTTTTGAATGTTCTTAGTTCTCCTTTTAAGTTCTTTTCCTTTAAAAGCGCATATAATGATTTGTTTCGTAAATGTGTCACATTTCAATTTTATTTTATAGAACATAGTTGGAACCAAACTCTTTATTTAAAGCCTATACTATAGGTTAAGGGCTTTTTCCAACATGTCCCCAAGATAAGCTAGTAACGAGAGACCATATTTAACCCCTCATCATTGTGATATACTTTTTATCCCTTTTTTATTCATTAAAAAATTATTTTTGGTTCTTTTTCTTCAAATATTTCAAATAACATCACCTTGCCAATTGAATGTTACTTTTCTTACAAGCTACTAAGATTTGCACTTATCAATTATAAATTTTCATGTGAAGCATTTTCCCCTTGCTTTGAAGGTAATTTCCAATACCATTTATATTGATCTTCTTTCTTTTTTCTTCGGTGTTTGGCTATGTGTCTTAGTCAGTAATTTGTTTATCTCTGTGTTTCAGTACATGTGATAAACTAAAAGCTTGATAATGTGCTTTTTTTTGTGTGCATAATTTCATAATTTTACATTGATTTCTATTCTATCTATGGCGTTCTAATTGATGTCTATTATTTCTATGGTATTTCTTGCTTAATAATTAATACATTATTCTAATTGATTCAAACTTTGTAATGTACCTAATAAAACATGTAAGGTTTAACACAACTATTATAATAAAATAAATGATTAGATATGTTTTCCTTTATTTTGAAGGGAAACTCAATGTCAAACTTTCCACCTCAATGATGCTAAAAGTTATAGATTTGTTTTTTTTCCATTCCATTTGGTCTTTAACTTCAAAATAGTCCTTTACGTTTTTCTTTGAGTTTTGCTTTAAGTTATATATTGTGCTTAAACTCAGATTTGTAATTAAAGGATTTTGTGCTATTTGATTAAACTAAATAGCATAAAAGTATATAGTGTTGCATTTTCCAAGAGATAATGGATGTTTGTCTATGTATATGTAATTTATGCAAAATAATGAAGTTCTTATAAAAAATTTAGTTATTTATTATCCTTCTTTTAATTAACCTTGATATGTCCTTATTAGAATAAGCATCACATATTGCTGACCGCAATACCAATTTTTTTTACTAAGGCATTTCGATGCTTAATCTCAACCTTTGAAATGGATTTAGTTACTTTATAGATTTAAGTTGTTAAATCATTTCATATGCTTTTGTATCATTTCACTTTTGCTTGATAATTACTTTTATATGTATATTATTTTTGGTTATCTAATTTTTTATCTTATTAGTTTTTGTGACCTATTAGTCACTTAATCTACTTAATTAAAATTACCTATTTTGAGAAAAAAAATGCTAAATTTATTAAAATGCATACAGTTTTCTTATATATCACAATTTTCTTGGTTTCAATGAGTACATTTTTTGCTATTATTATAATTTTTAAAATTTAAATAGATTAAAAAGTAAACAAGAAGTGTAATTTTTTACAAAAAATATATCCACAGCATCGCGTGGGCATGATACTAGTTTAAATTATTTTTAGGTTTAAAAGGATTTGATTAATGTAGAAAAATTTATGATCGAATTTGTCTATTAAAAATTTGTAGTTAGTAGTCTTATACATTTTATTATATTGGTGTACATTGAACCAATAAAAACTAATTATGTACTTAGTCAAACTAAGTTAAATTGAAAACAATTATATGCCTTTCTATATCGATTTAACATTGAACTGGCTTTAAATAAATATTTTTCAAATCTTTTCGTAATTGGATTTGAAATCTTTATCACTTTAACTTTTGTTGTGTTGCCTAAATAATTCGAATTCTAAGATAAAGAACAATTTTATAATTTTGCATTGAATTATATTAAATTGACAATATAAGTTGAATAATAATAATTATATTAAATGATTATCATTTATTTAAATATTTTTTTGATGTCTATAAATATTTAATTAAATTAAATGTCATATAAATCTAAGTCAAATTATATTAAATAATCATTATTTATTTAAAGAATTTTTATGTTTTTATCTTAAATAAATGAATCTGAAGTTAAAATAGAATCATTATAATAGGCTATGCAAAAAATGGGATGACTTTGAGATATCACATAAACACAATATGTGAAAATAATTAAAACATAACATAACATAAAAAT
>JBBYHO010000020.1:16838054-16859137 GCA_038382025.1 Adansonia gregorii
CATAAAAATGACATGAATATTGGTAACTCAATAAAATAGAGTTATTTAATATCATTATGTGCAATACATTATCTAAGTCTTAGAGATTTTTATTCAAATTTTAATTATATTTAGGAGTTTTTAATTTAATATTATTTTATCTAGATTTTATTTATTTTTAGTAGTTTTTAATTTAGTATTATTTACTTTCACTATATTTTAATTTCTTAATTATTTAAATAATTTTTACAATTTTTTGTAAGTCAAAACCTAAAGGATTTTCCAAAAATACAACAACTTAATCAAGAAGTAAAATGTATTCAATCAAGCAAAGTGATTAAGTTTAGTAATTTCCATATGTTCAAGCTATTTGTTTATCTAGTTTGCCTTTAAGGTTTTGCCTACATATATGATTCTTGAGTTTAGAATTAGAGACATCCTTGATACTTTGTAGCTTTTATTTATTTTTAGTTTTCTGAAGATAAAAACAGCCATTGGGATTTGTAATAGGAGAAGGATAGAAGAATTTTAAGACCAAGCCCCGATAATTCTTAGTTTTCTCTTTTTTTTAATTTTTTTTTTATCTTTGTGGTGAGGTTTATGATTGTGAAACTCAAATGCTTATGCTTTACTTAATCAATACGAATAAATTTATTTTTTCAGGGTTACAAAAAAACTCAACATATAGTTTGGATTATTTTATTCTCTTTTCTTGTTTTAATAATATTTTAGTTATTTGTTCAATCTTATTCTTAATTCTTCTAATTATTCGGCCCCCAATTAGATTGATTTAATAATCTTAATGAACTTGGAAAAAAAATTTTGTGTTTAGACTTGGATTGAATGACATATGTTTCATATTCACTTATTAGGATGAATTGATCTACATGTTAGATACGAAGATACGAGCATGCTATATGTATCCAAATTAGAGTCTAAGCTTAATAAGTTTCTTTTAATCCAATTTGCGTAGGAATGTAGTAAATTGGTTAAGAGAGATATTTTTATAGGATCATCAAAAAATACTTATAAATAAATTAAAATTATAGATTAACAACTCATTATCATTAATCAAGTTAAAAGGGTAAAACAGATTCAAATGAAGTGTTGAGGGAAATTGTAATCTTAGGCTTTTATTATTGATTAAGTAAACCTTATTTAATTTCTTTGTTTTGTAGTTTAATTGTTATTTTACTTTACAATCTTTTAATTAGTTATTTGGAAAAGATTAAATTGTTTTAATCTTAGTACTTAATGAATTTTAGTTTAATTCCTTGTGGAAATGATACTCTACTTTATCATTATATTACTTGTTTATGATATGCACACTTGCCTCGAAATCGAACAATAAGTTTTTGGTGTCGTTGCTGGGGAATTGTTTTACAAATTTTTGCTAATATTAATACCAAGCAATTTTAATTTTAATTTTAATTTAGACTTCTTTTTATTTTTTTAGGTACCTTTGGTCGTTGTAGTAATACAATGGCTGAAAATGAAGATACAAAATGTCTACAAGAGTTTTCTATCCCTCTCATGCAAAGCAGTCATTCAAGTATCCGAAGGCCTGCCATTCAAGCCAATAACTTTGAGATAAAGTCTGCAATTGCATAGATGATCCAAACATCAGTTCAATTTGGCGGTCTACCTAATAAAGATAATAGCATTCACATTGTAAACTTTTTAGAGATATAAGATACTTTCAAGCATGATAAGGTTTTGAATAATGCTGTTAGATTGAGACTCTTCCGTTTCTCACTCTAGGATAAGGCAAAGAGTTGGTTAAATTCACTTCTAATTAGCTCTATTACTACTTGGGATGACTTGACGCAAAAGTTTATTGCCAAATATTCTCCTTTAAGCAAGACAACAAAGTTGAGAGATAGCATCACTTCCTTTATGCAATATGATTTAGAATCATTTTATGAAGCTTAGGAAAGATTTAAGGAATTACTTCAGAGATGTTCTCATCATGGTCTTCCCAAAATGGCTTCAGGTACAACCTTTTACAATTGAATGATAGGTTAAATAAGAACCATTATTGATGTAGCAGGCAGAGCACTTTTTGGGGAAATCACTTAATGAAGCTTATGAGTTACTTCAAGAGACGGCTTCTAATAATGATCAATGGTCCACAGAAAGAAGCTTGTTGAGAGAAGTTATAGATACCTAGAAAACCAATGCCATTACTTGACTTCATGCACAACTTGCGGCTATTACTAGAAAGTTGGATGATATAAGTGTACATTCAATTCCGAGATCTTTAATGGTTTGTGAAGTATGCGATGATGAACATTCTAGAGATCATTTCCTAACCTATGCTGGATCAATTAACTGTATCGGGAATTATAATAGACAACAAGATAACCTTTATTCCAATAGCTATAATCCAGGTTGGAGCAATCATCTAAACTGCTCTTGGAATAAAAACCAAAGGCTTTCTTCTACGAGTAAGCAAGCTTTTCCTCTTGAGTTTGCACAGCAATTCAAAGTGCTTGACCAAACTCGAGTTCTAGCTCAAGAAAGGAAGCCATCACAAGAAGATATGTTCATGCAATTTATGCAAGTTCATACATCATCTACGAAGAATATTGAGACACAAGTGAAACAATTTATGTTTTTAAGCAAATTTTAAACCCACAAAAAATTAAACTAAACAAACTCTTAAACATGTGTCGGACATTAAAAATGGCTAAAAGAAATAAGCATCCATGAAGTCAAAATATTAATTTTATTTTACTGATAGATGATTGATAAGTTGAACATCCAAAAACCAAGCCGAGATGCCACAACTCCACTCATCGATATGCATGCTGAGAAGTGGCTAAATTTGGACGCAAATTGAAGCCACACAAATCAGCAGGCAAGCCCACTGAACTTGAGAAAGGCAAATTGAAACATTGTTTTAATAGGTAATTTTATGGAAAAGCAAAAGGGAATGAAGGAGATGAGCATCAAGCCAAGCTAATTGTACAACATTATAAAAAAATCAGACCAGGCTAATCGGTCAAATCAATTGAACAAGAATTAATGATTTTTTTAGTTCAAGATATATCATAAAATAAGATTTTTATAAGCACGGCTAATTGTATAGTATTATTAATCAATTTTGTTTAATAGATTATTTATATTTTATTATTTTATATCTAAAATTAAGAAGCATATTTATGTATTTAAATTATTTAGATTTCTTTTTTTATTGTTAATAAATATTTTGTTAATTATTCATGAACATATTCAATTATATAGTCATTAAGATATATATCTAATGTTTACGATCAAATTTACTTAATTTAAATAAACTAACTCAAAAATATCTAATTTTAAATGAATCGAGTTTAAATATATTTTTAAAATTTTTAAAAAATATGAATTAAAGATAAAAAATTTTAAAAAAAAAACAACCGTAAATTAAAAACTATATATTTGAGCTTTGATTGGTTTATGGTCATAGTTAGTTTGTACTAAACTCGGCATCAAATGAGCTTTACAGAAAGCAATGTTTGGCTCATTTACCTTTCTCTTTTTCTTGTGCAAAAAGAAAGAAAAATAAACTCAAACCGGACTTTCATGATTTTAAAAACCAAAAAACCCGATTTAATCGTTGTTGTCCGGTCCAGATTTTTGTTATCTGAACTTAAAAGCGAATGCCAAAGAGCCTCTCCGCAGTTTCTCTTTCTCTCTTTGTATCTGCTAGGTTTTGTCATCTGAACGCTGCAGCTATGGTAGAATTTTGACTCTCTATTAATTATTGAATTTTCCCTTCCTCCTTCCAGATCTAAGATCTCCATGTTCTTCCACTTCTTCTAGTTCTAACTGTTTTTTTTATTATTTGGGTTGTTTTTACAGGAAGGTAAAAGCGGGAATCTCGAGGCGGCGATCGACCAGTTGCTTAATGTTGAGAAGCAGATGCGATTTTCCGGCGATGTGGCTGGAACCAAGAAAGCGGTCACTGACATTTTGCAACTTTGCTTTGAAGCTAAGGATTGGAAGGCTCTCAATGAACAGATCGTTAATTTGTCTAAGAAACGAGGTCAACTTAAGCAGGTAACAAATGGTTTTTTTTTTAATGTTTTCTCTTTGTTGAATTCAATTTATTGTTTCACCCGCTTTTGTATTTTGAATATTTAGGGTTTATGTATGACTCTGGGTTGAAGTTAATTTGATTATTTGCATGCAACTATGCATCTAATCTGAGCATTTTTAGGATTTTTAAGAAATTTTATTTATTTGGCTGCTTTAAATGCTTGGTAGTTGTAATTGCTATTGAGACGTGGGATTGTATTGTTTGGCATTTATTAGTTACATTCAACTGAAATTCATTGATTTGTGTTTTTAAGTTTTGTTGCTATGTGTGTGTGTGTAGAGAGTTAAAGCTGGAAAAAGAAAAAAAAAAGAAGAAAAAGACAATGCGCGTTGCAGCTTTGTGTTCTTAATCCGGAAAGAATCATGATAAGAATTGTAATTAGTGACTGCTGATATTGAGATGATAGAAATGAGAGTTAATTAAAAGGAAAAAAATAAATGGTACCCAGAAGTTATTTATCATAACTCATGAAACAGTTCCATTCTCATGTATTCTCTTTGTTTATCTCCTAGCCTGGTTTGTTACTCGAATTTGAACTGTTATTTTTCTATCTATTGACATGAATGATGTATTTGTGCTTATTTATGTTGCAGAGTTATGTAGTAAGGGAACATTTGTTTTGATAAATAGTAATAAGCTTATAGGCTAGCTCTGGTGTTTAAATCCATTTGTGGGTTCATATTCTCCAGCCTTTATTAGTTTATAATTAGTAAAATACTACCTTAGCATATTCCAGTTAAATGATGCAAACATTTTCATGCGATCTAGTCAGACTTGTTAGTAAATTTGAACAATAACTCAAGATTGATCGCAAAAAAGTATAAAATACTACTTCTGTTAGAAAACCGATTATGATTGATCTCCACAAACTATAATCTTCCACGTCTGTCACAAAACCTATTATTGGTTTATATGCCTAAAACATTTAGTGGTTGATCTATTCATGTTATACTTGCTATTAATGGACATCACGTCTTATTGTGTGCCATGTTACCATAGCTACTTTACCTTAGTTGCTTTGAGGATCCACCTGTAGTTTTATATGGATATATGTATGCATATGCTGACAATGGGATTGTGGATAAAGGCTTAATTTGAAATAATCTTTTTTTTTCATTTAGTATGTGTTGACTGCTGCATTTTGGATTATAATTTTGAGCACTTTTGTAGCCAGTTTCTCATATGATTAACTTTTTGTCTATGTATTTTTTAACCTTCATCCAAACAATAACCTAATTTGGCTAAATGCCAAGATTTAGGGCCTTAGGTTTACTTCATTGTGCACTTATGATTGTGGCTTTCTTTCTTTATCACTCTTTCCTTTTATCCATTTGTGCTCTCTCTCTCTTTTGCTTTACTTTTTCTGTTTTCTTTCCCACTCTATTCTTTCCTTCCAGAAATTTATAGCCCTTTTATGCCTGCCTGTCAGAGGACTCTCCTTCCAAATTACTCCAATTTTCTTTCTCCTCCACCAACAGTATTTCTTCCCATTTGCTTCTCTCAAGCTTCCTGCCGCCATTAATATATCTTGCAAAAGCCTCACACCTGTCTATAAAGCTTCATTACTTCCCATCAGATCAAATTCCACAGGTCAACCAAAATAATCAATGTACAACCACTTACAATTCATTGCTTTTTTTTCCCCTCACATTTTCGCTTTGTAATGTTGCTGAATTGTAGCACCAGTTTTAAATTCCAGAGTCGTAAGGGGAGAAAGAAAACTCTTTGACCTTTTCGGTTTTATTTAGCCACAGAACTTTTTTGCTTTTTTTTGGATAGCTCTTTGGATTTATCTGGCAATGATTGTGCCACAATAAAATTTCATTTTAGCACCTCTAATATTTTTCTTTTACTTGCTGTTATTATTGTTCTCAGATTTATATGATTCTACTCATGTTAATTAGAACAAGAACTTCTATTTTAATGTTTATTTCTATTGAAGATAGAACCATAGGATAGAATCAAATTATAGATGCAAAGCGATAACTGAGCCAAATTTTTGAGTGAAGTTCAGATCTTATCCTCAGGATTGAGCCCTAAATTTAAATTGTTTGCCCTCCCTTTTAGTATTATAAAGTAGTTGTGCCAAGTTGATATACTGCAACAGCCATTTGGTTGAGTGTTTTTCATATCCTTGTTAAAGTTTTCTACCTAGTATCAGACCAATTTGTAGGAGATTATAATTAATTAATATTACTATTCATCTGCACTCTGCAGGCAGTGACTGCAATGGTTCAGCAAGCGATGCAATACATTGATGAGGCCCCAGATCTTGAAACACGTATAGAGCTTATCAAGACCCTGAACAGTGTGTCTGCTGGAAAGGTAAGTGCTTGATGCTAAGTTTTCTTGTTATCTGATGTAACCTGTTTAATGTTGTAATATTATGTATAAACAAAAATTTCTTCTGTAGATTTATGTTGAAATTGAGAGAGCAAGATTGATCAAGAGACTTGCAAAGATTAAAGAAGAGCAGGGCCTTATTGCTGAAGCTGCAGATTTAATGCAGGAAGTTGCAGTAAGTTTCTTCTATAACAAGATGATAGCTATTTGCATGGTGTCCCCTTTTTCTAATATTTGATTTTTTTTGAAAAAACTTGCAGGTGGAAACTTTTGGTGCCATGGCAAAAACTGAGAAAATTGCCTTCATTCTTGAGCAAGTATGGGCATCTTATTCTGATCACGGCCCTTATTGTCTTTAATATTATTGTATCTTTTAGATTAAGATTGCAATAATAATTGTGTCAACTTGTCAATAA
Organism: Adansonia gregorii; assembly: GCA_038382025.1. NCBI lineage: Eukaryota > Viridiplantae > Streptophyta > Magnoliopsida > Malvales > Malvaceae > Adansonia > Adansonia gregorii. Next base: position 16,844,877 of record JBBYHO010000020.1, read on the forward strand.
TTGAACTTTCCAGGTTCGCCTCTGCTTAGATCGCCAGGATTATGTTCGTGCTCAAATACTTTCTAGGAAGATTAGTCCTAGAGTATTTGATGCTGATACCTCTAAGGAAAAGAAGAAACCAAAAGAAGGTGACAATGTTGTGGAGGAACCTCCTGCTGATATACCTTCACTCTTGGAGTTGAAGCGTATTTACTATGAACTGATGATACGGTATTTGGCTTCTTTGCTTTCTGACTTACATTCTTTATGCTCAGTTTTTTTGTGCCCATTTTGATTGAGTTTTGATAATTATTATTATGTGGTTTTTTTTTGGGGGTTTATTTTGGAAAAAGAGATTGCCATGTGGAAATTCTGTTCTCGACTTGGTTATTCTATGTAGTTGTTGTATCCAATTACTAAAGAACTTTTCAAGCAATTCGAATGTGGTTTAATTTTGTCGGTAATTTGATCTTTGTATAAGTTGAATGTTTGAGTGGATCTCAATTAAGTTAAATGCTTCTTCTTTCTAATGGTTGCAAGTATCCTGATAATAGTAAAGATTCCTTTTAGACTCTCACGAACTGATTGAGTTGCTAATAGAAAGGACCTCAAGTTGGATTGCTTGATGTGGCATTTGTTTCAAGGATGACATATGCAAAAGAGTACAGTGAATTTTTTCTTTCTGTTGGTTGTTACTTCGGATATATTATATTGTGGAAGGTTTGATTCTTACATTACAAGATGATGAGGAACTTTTCTTTTACAGTTTTTGGGAAATAGATCTATATCTTTTGTGGAAACTTAACCCTGTAGATAAATTCAAGGAACAGAGCCTACAGGCTAAAGTTATTTGAACAACAGATACCTTAAAAATTCTCAAAATTGTTATTGGTTGTAAGTCTGTAAAATAGTTCTTTGTATGTTATTGGATGTAGGAATGAGAATCATTGTTTCTTTACTTTTGTAGTTGAACTGACTTACCATTGTAACCAAGCAACTTAAGAAGAAATATTAAACATCTTTATTTCACTGTAAAGACCCAACCAACTGGAAAGTGATTGGACATTAAATGAATTTTGTGAATCATTGTCTCTGCTGCTATGTTGGTGGATATATCTTACTCATGAGGTTTCCTTATCTCTGTAGATACTACTTTCATAACAATGACTACCTTGAAATTTGCCGTTGCTACAAGGCAATATACGAGATTCCATCCATCAGGGAAAATCCATCTCAGTGGATACCGGTAAAGTACATCTTGATATATCCTTTCTCCAAGTTCTGTTCAGCTGTTCTCATATATATAGTTTTACCTGCAGGTCCTGAGAAAAATCTGTTGGTACTTGATCCTGGCCCCACATGATCCAATGCAGTCGAGCCTTCTTAATTCCACATTGGAGGATAAGAATCTTTCTGAGATTCCAAAATTTAGGTATGTCCTGATAAATTTTAGTACTCGTGAATATTTCATGCTCTAGGTGGGTTGTTTATAATTTTTTTTTTTCTGATGACCGCATTTTTTTAATCTTCTTTTCTATAGGTTGTTATTGAAACAATTAGTTACAATGGAGGTTATCCAGTGGACATCCCTGTGGAATTCATATAAGGAAGAATTTGAGAATGAGAAGAACATGCTGGGAGGCTCTTTGGGTGACCAAGCTGCAGAAGATTTGAGACTCAGAATTATTGAGCATGTAAATTTGCCGCCCTCCTGTTTTATGATTCCATTTACATTAATTTCTTACCTATTTCTCAGTGGCAACTAATTCGATGCTTTTCAGAATATCCTTGTTGTTTCAAAGTACTACTCAAGGATTACATTGAAGAGACTTGCAGAGTTGTTGTGTCTCTCTATCCAGGTTTGCTTCCCCTTCTATCCCTATTCATGAGAAATCTTGTCGGTAGCCACCTAAGTCTTTGTTTGAAATACAAAACAAAAAAAGGACTTGCGTACGGCCATGCTATTTCCATCCCAATTAATGAACTGATCCTTTCCATCCAGGAAGCTGAGAAGCATCTTTCTGAAATGGTTGTCTCCAAGGCACTGGTGGCAAAGATTGACCGACCAATGGGAATAGTGTGCTTCCAGGTAGCAAAGGATAGCAATGAAGTTCTCAACTCCTGGGCCGTGAACTTAGAAAAACTTCTTGATCTTGTCGAGAAGAGTTGCCACCAAATACACAAAGAAACCATGGTTCACAAAGCTGCTCTAAAAGTATGAAAATGATGATGACATATTTTCACCAACTGCAGGTAGTAGCCTTCTCTTTGTCACATTTGACTTCCATGTCTTTTATGTTGGCATACAAAGAAGGCAGTTAATCACAAATCACCATTTCTTTCAAATGATGAATTTTCCAATTTCATAATCTGTAGGTTGGCCAAGTTGGAACTGTGTTTTTGGGTGCGAAGTGGTTTAATTTGTGGTGAAGTTTGTTGCATTGCATACCTTAATTGGCTTCTCTGAAAGTTGTTACTCATTGGTCGGACCTTTGAAAGTTAACCATAGAAAACTTAAATGGTGCTCATTTTTATAGCAGTGGGAACAAAATTAACTTGTTATTTGTACTCTTCATTATTATTGACAATTTCGCATTTTTCACATTTTTCACTCAGTGATGAAAAAATTAGACTAAATCATTCAGTCAGATCGGTTCAGTTGGGAACCAGAGGCTAGTATGCTTTGGTGCTATATAGAGTAAGCTTAAATTCCGGTTCAACCGCTAAAAAATTAAGAAAATCTTGATTTTTTGTAGGTTTGTCAAAAATTGGTTTCGTTTATAAGTGATAGAGATTTGAATTTGTGACTTTTTAGATTTATTGTTAAAGATCGTACAAGCGGAAAGGTAAGAGTCGGTCATTTTTAATACAATTATATAAATATGATATATATAAAATAATTAAAATATATTATATTTTTTAAAAAATTTATATAATGTAAATTATTAATGTTTAAAAGTTTATATAAATATAAAATATTTTAAAAATAATTTGATAAAAAAATATACGAATATAATATAAATATGCGGAATAATTAAACCTATCAAAAGGTATATGTTTATCAAATTATTTATTATATTTGTTACATATTTAACATTGAAGTGCTTTTTAACATTAAAAATTATCTTAATTTAAACTGATCCAGGCAACAAATCTAGGTAATTAGATTGGTTGAATTCGTAATTGGAGATTACACCTTTGTAATCTGCGGTTTTGATCCGACTTTTTTACCATTTTGTTTGCTAGTCTATTTCTTTGATCTCGTCAGCGTCGCCCGTATTTTTGCTTCATTTTCTAGTGGTGAGTGAATCGGCGTACTGATGATTTGCATGCGAGATGATACAGCGATTTATGTATTCGCGCTGTATGAATATCAACACTATTTATGTCAATAATATAAATATAAATATTATAAATTATAAATTATTAATATTACGTTGGATTTATTAATATAAAATAAAGCTGTAATGAAATAATTATTATGTGAGAATGAAATAGAAGAATAATGAAATGAAATAGTTATATCATAATAAAAAATAATTTTTTTTATTTTGTATCCAATGAAAACTTAATATATGGCATCATTATACATAGGTGCAGTAACAAAAAAAATTTTATTTCTTCTTTTGGTAAATATTTTTGATAAACTTAATAAATATTTTTAAAATTTAAAAAATGAATAATGAAAAATAATAAAATAATTTAATTTCATATTTAATTTTTTATTTTAGGAAAATACTTTTAAAATTTTTTAAAATATAAAATTATATTGTTAAAATTTAATGTAAGATTTTTTTAAAAAATAAAAAAATTATTTTAAAAAATTAAAGAAATACAATATGGAATTAAAATCATTTTTAAATTTTAAAACATTTAAAATTATTTTTTAAAATAATTAATTTTGATTTTAAAAAATTAAAAATTAAAATAATTTTTAAAATATAAACATTTAAATCTACTTGTTTAAAATTTTTTAATACATGAAATTTAAAAAATATATTTTAAAATTGGGAAATTAAATTATTAAATTAAATTATTTTATGAATTCAATTGTTCAAAAATATTTATTAAATTTATTTAAATTTTTATCGAAAAGAAAAAAGATTTAAAAAATTTGTTACTACACCTGGCGTCATGCACATGTCAAACTTTTGTTGGACACAAAAATAAAAATAAGTATTTTATTAATACTTGTAGCAACATTATATGGTAACACACATCAGTTTTTATCATATACAAATGTCAGGTTAGCTTTTATTTATTGGTGTTATGGTCAAGTACTGATATAAAAACCAGAATGAAAATTTAAGTACTCAATTGAATATTTTTAAAATAAGGAGATCACATTAGAAAATTTGATAAACTTTAAAGGCTATTGGTGACTTTATCTCATTGATTTACTTAAATAGATAACTATATAAATAACATGTACCCAAGTTGTTATTATTACTAAAATTACTTGGATGGGGAGGATAGTAAACCTGTTTCTAGATCAGACTTCTTGTCCAATCGGATTGCATTGAGTCCAGACAAGTATTTTATAGAATGTCCTAAGAGTGGACAAAATAATAACATAAATGTTCAATTTAAATCAGTGTAGAAATAGCTATATCTTACTTCTATCTGTTTATTATACCCTTCTGGTATCTTAATTAGTTGCGTTGCTGTAACTCCGTCCAGGACTCTAAAAAAAAACAACCGTGGTTATTTTATGTTTATTCTTTGTGGCTTACTTTCTATAGGATAAACTAAAAGAAAACCAAAATGAGTAAGAGTCTGGACAGCGTTGGAAGAACATGGTAGTAAGTAAGCAATGTCGTCAAGCTATAAATACCTTTGCCTCATGCATTAAACCTCATTATTATTTAAATCAGAAGATGATTTCATATATCTTTTTACTCCAAATAACATTATCCCAAAAAACCAAAAAAACAAAAAAGGGGGGGAAAAATAAAGATGAAATGACTCTTGAATTTTTGGACGAAGCACCATCGCATGGAGATTAAAATCTGTTACTGATTTCTGTATAGAGCACCCATGCATTGAGAGTAAATCTATGGTTGATAAAATCTGCCGTTGATAGCCTCTATAGATACCGAGAGACATGTCGATAGTATAGCCTCTGCCTAAAACTACTTGAAAAGTTTCGTTCAAACATCAAAACAGCTGGCCACATTCATCACTGTCATTTTTTTGTTTTCACTATTAAACTTGTTTATAAATTTAAAATAACTAAACTACCAAACCAGCCTAACTCTATTTGAAATAGTATTAAAAAATTAAAAATATTTTTATATTAATATTTATAATTAAATTTAAATAAAAATATTTTTTATTATTCAAATAGCAATTCAAACCCAAACTCAATGACAAAAATTCTTGACCAAGACTACCCAAATACAAGCAAGACTTGTCCAGCCGAACAAATTGCTCAGCCCATGAGTAGATCCAAACACATCATAAAAAGAAATAGTAAAATATAATATACAACACCAAAAATAATACAATCACTACCTAATACTTTACTGTGTCAAGATCTATAAAACACAAATTATTATATCAAAATTTATACAAAATATATAACACCTTAAACAAACATAATTATAATAGAAAACACGATCGCGATATAAGCGAATACATAGATTGCCGGGTCTATTTCCAATACTAGACCCCTATAAGTATTTATATGATTAGAAATAAAAGCATTAAGAATCTAGATGTGTTAGAATAGAAAAATGACCTGCAATCATACGAAAGCCGGCAGAGAGACCGATTTTCATGGGTTCAATCGCAGCTGTAGTTCCTCAACAAGTTTACTTCTAGGAACCACTTCCTCATTGGTGGTTTCAATGTTCTTCAATTTTACGATCCCTTCATTCAGCTCTCGCTCGCCCACGATAATCATCCAAGGGATCTTCGAGTCTATAGCATACTCAATGTGCTTCATCACCTTTTTATGAACCTTGTATTCTGCTTTTATGTCTACATCCCAAAGCTCACTAACCAGCTCAGCAGCTACAGAGAGTTTATCCCCCAGGACCGACACCAATACATGGGTTTCCGTGGCTCGGACTGTCTGCAAGTGCCGCCCAAAAAGTACATTAGTACCTCGCACAAAATGTGGACTAGTGGTAGAGCTAAAATAGTTATTACAATCAGCTTTGTTACGCGGAGTCCCGAGTGTCAGATACAAAAATATGTCCAATACAAGCATGCACAAATTTTTTATGTTCTTCCATATATATGGACTATTCTACTCCATATTCGTATACAAAAATGTGTCAGGGACAGGCATTTGACATGGAGGCTCTTAAGAAAATTAAAGAGTCAGAGTCACATAGATAATCAATATTACTAAGAGGAGAATCACAACTTCGGGTCACCAGACTGTAAATTTAAAAGGAATCAGAATAAATAAGTCGTTTAACAATATGCAGAACGGGGGAGACAGTAAGAAGAAGACTAATTCAGAGCTGTTCGAATAGTTGAGAGATATGACAAGGTTAGGAGAAAAGACCACAAATTATAAAGCTGCTTGGGGATAATGCCCACTCAAGTGGCTGGTTGGTATGGAAAATACAGATTGCTTTATTTCCGAGATGATAGCTGCATAATGGCACAAATATATGACAAAGAAAGGATGCAGGCAATCACTTTAAATTATACCATTATCCAGGATAGCTGCCCAACTTATATAATCTTTGACCCATGGAGCACTAAACCGAGATGACCAGTCAGATCGGTAACTAATTTAGGTATGGCAGAATGAAAGAATAAACCATGGTTGTATCCATCTTTGGTGGGCATTTCCAGCCAGATGTGTAAACAGATGATGGATCCTCAAAACAAACTTATTTTAGAGTTACCTCATCATCTAATGACCGAGACTAGAATGTTGGCTTCCCTACCTTTATCATTCTTTTGTCATAACAATTGAAGCCTCCACCCATTCAATATGTTTCTCAATTTGAAATTATCATACATTTGAACACACAATTTATCAAACTTAGATGAACATATCATTTGCAATATCAGATAAATTACATCTTTTCCCATTGATATGTGTAATTCCTACCGCTCCTCACCTAATGCACTTTTGAAACTTAAAAGAAGCAAAGCAAGCAAGGGACAAACAGATGGAAAGTGACTAAAAATAAGTCTGTCATATGCACAGTGTCTAAGACCTAACTCATGCTTACACATACAGCTACAAAGGATTATTCAGCAAATAAAATTTTCAAATGCAGATTTGCACTCAATGTAAGAGGATGGATTCTATGCATAATGATATATCCCAAACATGTTAGGAAAAAAAATCACCTGGTTATGTGCTTTCTCTTCCATTATAGTCAACACTCGCTCAATTCCAAGACTCATACCAACAGCTGGAACTTGCTTTGTGCCAAAATTTCCTATTAGATTGTCATAACGTCCACCAGCACCAATTGAACCAACCTGAAAATAAAAAGAAGAAAATCATATCATTCAAAGGGCAGCTAAACAACCAACAAAATAAAAGAAGAGTTATGCCATAGCAATAATTAATCTAGATGCCATATTTTAAGGACGAATAGTGATAAAGCGTAATGATACTGTATCATCCACTGGCTCATCTTTCCATAACATTTCAGTCAAAAAGTTGCATGGTCAAAAGGTCCAATGATGGACAACATTCTTGCAGGTTTCAGAAGAATAACTATTCTTGAGCAAATTTAGGAAATAGGATTACTTAGGGGCTTTTGTTTGCTTTATCTTGTGGACCGTATTTTCGGCTTTATTTCCATAGGCTTAAAACCTAGGTTGATGAAGCGACGCACACACACATACATGTAAGTGTATACATATACACATATAAAGGTTTTATGGATTTGGAGGCTAGGTTTTGATTATTGAGATTGGTTTATACCATTGAGATTTTCAGACTATTTTCTTGAACTTTATTATTCTGGGTTATTTGTTCCACATCATCCAACCTCAGTCCTAACTTATGATGCATGATTTTACAGCCCCTATAAACAAATAACTGATAGATGATCCAAGTAACAAGTTAGATGGCTTTGAAAGTTGCGCCTTGAATTATGTAGGGCTTGCCCCAAAGGTGAATAGCACAGAAAATTTTGAAACAGAATGCTACCGTTAAATGAACCAACTCCTCAACTGCCAGAACCTATGGAAAGAAAAAAAACATAGAGACAGGGCTATATCACAACAATTGAGAGGGACACAAATTTACAGCATGTGAATCATTGCGACCCAGTGAGATGACAAGATAAATACTAGCAACAGCAAGCAACCAAAACATTGCTATGAAAAGGGAAAGACTCAATATGTGCAAAGAGCCCCTCAAACTGGTAAGTCAAATCACCAAAATGCAATACTGTCATTTACATCAAGTCCAAAATCCAAAATTTCTACGACAGTATCTAAATAGTTTCGTTATAAGAACTCCAAGTGAAGGCAACTCAATAAATAGAGTCTCTATCACCCTTGGGCTAGGGATCAGAGATGGGAGAAGATATAAAAGAATTAGCTCGGATTCCAAAGAAAAAAAAGAAAAGAAGAAATTTCAGTGAGAAGAGCATTCCTATGACCTTCAATCTTGACAGTTGAATGTTGACATAAAGTTCAAACTTGAGTGATATGGTTAGACCCAACATAAAGCTCTTAACATATGATTAATAAAAAAAATGTAGTAAATAAGTCACATAAGATATATATATATATATATATATAGATATATATATGCAAAACATTTTAATAACCCCCCGGCAAAAATAATTTACCTGGACACCTCCTTTGAAAGCAGCTTCAAATATGAGTCCAGTATAATAATCAAGACCCCTGGCAAGACTCAAATCAAAAACAACTTTGTCTATGCACCTTGATTTATCCAGAGCATCAAATAAAACTGACAAGTCACCTAATGCTTCTTTGGAGGCATTGTGTTTAAGAAGCTCACCACCCTCACTTCCTTTCATAATCTTCGACAATAATTCCAAAGGAGGACCTCTTATCTTCACAAAAGTGCCAATTTTGTCTGCTGTCTCAACAGATAATCCTTTTTCTTCCACCTAGCAAGTATTAATTAGAAATATATAATGATTCAAAAATGAAAACATAATAACGTCTAAGACAATATTAACTAAAAAAAATCAAGATATGCAACATAAATAATTTATCCATCAATTAAAGAAAAGAAAAAACCAAACAAATTTCTATATTTCCAACAAATGCACTTTCCAGTAGTACATAATAAGGGCATAAAAACATCCACACAGCCACAGGATTCTGCTTAGAGTAATTGGCAGACTTCTTATAGGGAAGGCAGAACATAAGATTCCTGAATGACCACTGAACAATAGAGCTAACATGCAAAGGTTATAAGTAATTAGTTATTTTTTTTTAAATGATAGCAATTAAAGGGACAAAGTCTTGCATCCAGTGTGAGAGATCAAAATTGAATGTACTGATACATGTATTTAACAAAAGATCATACCGAATCAACTATAATTGGGAAAATGAGTGTTGAATTAATAAGTTTCAAAATATTGTTACAAATTATTTTTTCTGGAAAAAAAAAGGAACAAGAACACTTAGTACGATATGAGTTCATATATCTTAATAAATAAGTGAACGGTAGTATATACACTGTTTTTCTAAGAGCTGTAGAAAGAGGCACACAGACTTTGAGGGCTTTGGTCCTCACCATTTCCTTTTTAACCTGCTCAAATGATTGTTTGTCTTGCTTGTCAATGCTTGAACAAATAGTTCTAAATTTTGCTGGTGGCACACCACAGATTTCCAGCACTCCATCAAGTAACTTTCGGTGATTCAATTTTATCTGTCACAAAAGCAAATAAAAGAAATTAACCAATTTGGAAAGCACTTGAAGCAATCCTTACAACCAAAACATGTCAGTAAAAGAAGCAAAAAGCATAATGCCACAAATATGCCTGGAGAAAGTGCCTTTGACATCAAGACCTTATACTAACTAGTGAAAATGAATGCCTTCACTGAACTAACTGTACAGATATTGTAAAAATGAAACATCAATAACTGCCAGGCTATCATGCTTTTAAGAAGTTAGCATAATACATAATGTTAAATTCAGGCATAAGAGCAAATATAGGTGCATCTGCCTAAATTGTAAGTTTAGCATCGCAACCAAAAAAATGAGAGATAACACTAATTAACATAAAGAAACTGACTATGCTATACTGACAGCGAATAGAGTAACGATGATTTACCTCATAGTCCCCAATGCTTAGTGCATTGAGTACTTCAGACAAAATTCTAACAACCTCAAAGTCAGGTCCCATCTTTTCATATTGGCCAGCAATATCAAAATCACATTGATAAAATTCTCGATACCTCCCTTTAGATGGGTTATCCCTTCTCCAAACCTTATCTATGTGGTATCTTTTAAATGATGTGAGACCATTCATGGCCACATACCGAGAAAAGGGAACAGTTAAGTCATATCGTAGAGAACAAAGCTCTCCACCCTGTAAACAAATATAACAAAAAGTTGGTACAAGTAGCTAAATAAACCATATATGTAAGTTCTCTTAGTTAATAGACAAATTTCTAGATTCCTGATCACAAAAAATTTCTACATAAAAAGTGAATAGCAAAAGAAAATATGACTTCATTCTGATGGACCAATTCTGACCTACTAACCTGGTCTGCGAGATCATAAATCAACTTTGAATCCTCCCCATATTTCCCAGTAAGAGTCTCCTTCAATTCAAAAGCAGGAGTATCCAGGGCTGTAGCACAATGCCTCTCAAAAACCTTTGTTATAATAGAAAATGCTTTCTTTCTTATCGCCATTTGTTCTTTTGCAAAATCCCGAGTGCCCTAAAAAAATCTAGGAAACTTAAACACTCGGCTGAAGAATAAGGCACAAGATGATAGCATTATAATGATGTGGACTTTTCTTTCTTTTCTTGATGTTTATAATATCGATGAAGGATAAACCAACCAACAAGCAATTCTTCTAGTTCTAGTTTTAGTATTTAAACAATATTTTCAACAAATTATGACTGAAGGTAAAAGGAAACGAGAATCATGGTTTAGCTTTTACCTTAGGGGTCTTGGGAATTCTTCTACTTTCATTGCTCTCCAAAATCTCCTTCACCTTCTTCAATAAACTATCGAACTCTGGACTTTTTGGATCTAAAAATGATAAAAATTCCTCCACTACTTTCTCTAACCCGTCTCCCTTACTAATCAACCTATCCTTAATCACCTCCACAATAACACTAGTTCCTTTCCCCAACAAAACCTTCTTCTTCTTCTTCTTTTCTGCTTTTACATTCCCTCCGTCAGTCTCTCCTCCTTTTCCACCATTCTTCTCATTCAAAACCTCAACACCTTCAAGCACGAAAAATGCAGTGACAGCCTCCCAAGCAATAATTTTCCACACAATCCCCAAAACAAAATCCACATTATTCACCAACTTCACATAATCTTCCTCCAGGCCTGCCTCCACAGCCAATTTGACTCCATTTCTCAAACTTTCCTCACTTAAACAATCCTTTTCAAAGATACCCTTTAACCCCTCAACGCCAACTGAACCAAAATTCAATCTCACCGTTTCCAAGCTACTCTCCCCTAAATTCTTCAACTCAAAGCCCAAATGCAATACTTTTCCCCCAAACTTCTCGCCCGATTTCGAAACCACCTGAATAACAGAATGCAAACTCCTAACCGCTTCCCTCACATTTCCATTAACAACAGGAATCTTAGAAAAGGAATTTTTGCTAACTTTATTATCACCTTTATTAGAACTTACTACCAATTTGGAACCGTTGAGTAAGACTTTGATGTCGCTAGAAACTCCGATGTCGTCTTTGGCGATGGATCCATCACCGGAATCGGTTAAGTCGAAGGCTGATAAGTTAGCCATTGCGGCCTCGCAGGAAAGGGCGGCAACTGCTACGGCAATGGTGGATAGAGCTGAGGAGCTTTGGTCTAAAAGCTTGCACGATTCCAGTAACGATGACATGGTGGATCCGTCTAGGTTTACGCCCATGGCCATGGGGTTTTTGAGAAAGTGAAAAATAACTGCGCAAACGGAGTGGTGATGTACAAGAAAGCGGGTGAGCTGCTGGCGTGGAATTTGGGCTTTTAGGGTTTTTGTGGGGTTCTTTATTATTATTATTATTATTATTATTTTTTGAAATGCATCTATAAAATATATAGAAGGAAAATACACTGAAGCACTGTAGATGTGCTATTGCCATTTGCTGACAAGTGGCTGTGGTGTTATTTTTGGGCCGGTGGTGCGGAGAGAAAAATGAAAAAGAAAAAAAAGGAAAGAGAAGGAAAGAAAAATAAATAAATTTGTATTCTGGGTTCGGTTGTTTGTACATTTAAAATTATTATAAAATTTTTTACAGTAATAATTTATTTTATATTTATATTATAATATTTTTTTGTTATTTTTCATATTCCTTTTAACTAATTGTTTTATATTATGCTCGTGAATTCAATTTACAAGAATTATTTTTATATGTTGTGTTTATATCATGTCATAATCTATAATATATTTTACATCATTTGTTATAGTGATTTGTTTTTTTTAAAAAAAATTCATGTTAGCAACAATTTCGTATTTACTGTTTCTTTCATATTCATATTTTTGGTTTTTTTGGTATTCAGAGTATTATAATTTTTCATAGATTTTTACACATTAACCATTAGTTTTATATAAATTTTGATACATTTATATATTTATATCATATTCATATTATTTTGTTAATTATATCTTATTTGTGTATCTCAATTCATTTGATATTTCTCATAGTTTGTTATAATAAAAAAAATTTAACTCTAAAATTATGTACTTAATATATTAAAATAAAAAATATTAAAATAATTTTACATAGTGATCTTTTATATTTATTTTATTTTAAATAGTGTATTCAAAATTATTAAATTGTATATTGACTCACATATCGATTTAGAACTCATATTTGAGTAGGTAAAAAAAAGTTAAAAAGTTATATTATTAATAATTTTATTTTCAATTTAAATGTTATATTTAAAGGGGTCAATGAGAAACAAAAAAAAAATTGTTGGTCACATGTTCACTCTCAAGATTCGTACCTTATTTTTGCTTAAGAAAAAAATTTTATTTTTATTTTTTTAAACGATGTATTTTAAAAAAGTTAATTCGTATGTTTGCTAATCAATTTAATATCCATACTAATCCGCTCAAAAAAAAGTTTTTATCTTTTTTTTTGTCTTTCTAAATTTTTAAAAAGATTGGTTTGCACACAAACTCGCAGGTCAATTTAAGATTCATATCTAGACTTGCTTCAAGGGCCAAGTTATCTGCCCGAGCTTAAAGATTTGCTTGATATTTGGAATGGTTTGGACAAACATATTAGGCTCGAAAAATAGGCTTGGACAAAAAAATTAAGCTCGATTAAAAATAGATCGGGCCTTCTGTCAAACTTTCAAAGCCCGAGTCTGACCTGGTCCATTTTACTATTGCATTATATATGTTTTATATTTTTATATTTTATGTAATTTTTGTCATATAAACAATACATATATATAATATTATAGTGTAACTTTAAAAACTAAGTTAAATTATTTATATTTATAAACTTAATAAAAAAGTTATTAAATTAATAAAGATTAAATTTTAAAAAATACATATTTTTTAAAAAATAAATTATAAAAAAAATATAATATGGGTGAGCTTAAATATGCTTGGATTATCTATTTATAAATATGAGCAAGCTTTAACAAAATTCGAAGCCCATATTTCGAGCCTAGCTGAGCTTGAACAAGCATTTTTAATATCAATACCACACTAAAGCCTGACCCAAATCTAGTTTAACTCGACCCATGAGCAGGTCTATTCGTACCTATTTCAAATAATTACTGTAAATTTAATTTCATAATTAAAAAAATATGATATGCTAGTAATATTTTTACAATTTAAAAATAAAAATTTTAAATAAGTAATTATAATTTAATATTATTTAATTTAAATTTTTTTTTGTTAAATATAATTAATTATTTTTTATAAAAAAATTAAAAATCCCCGGCACTAGCGCGGTTAAATCATAATGTGCTGGTTGAAAATTAAAATAAATTAAATTTGAATTTTTGGAATATTTTTATTTTCTTTTTTCATTTTGCAAGGTTTTTGAAATTACTGGCTACTCTTTTATGTTGTCAAATTCTCATATTTCTAAAATGAATATGAGATGTGATCAAGAAATTTCGATTTTTATATTTTTTTTATTGAAGAATTAGTTAAT
>JBBYHO010000020.1:16863398-16878908 GCA_038382025.1 Adansonia gregorii
TGATTCAAAGAAACAATTTCTTTCCAAGTATTATTGCTTGATAGCTTGCTATTCTGAATGTAGTTTATATATATATACATATGTGTGAAAATTATCCTATATATCACTAATGAAATTTTTAACCCCATAAGCAATGTTAAGATGATGACAATAATATGACAAAAAAATTATTTAAAATTAAAAGTGGAACACGAGGTTAATTCTTATAAATGTATCACATTTATATTCATTTTTATAATATTTTTATTATGCAATATTTTATTTAATTAATTGTATTTTAAATGTTACAATATACGGATGATTTTCTCATACACCAGTGGGAAAAAAACTTTACAAGCGGTATGATATATTTAAAAATATAAATAAATAAATAAATAAATAAGATATGTGTCACTTTAATAATTTTGTTTGTGAAGGTTTTTTTTTTTTTTTAATTTTCACTGTAAGTGTATTGGATAATTATTCTTTGATGTGTATTACATGTAAGCTAATATTAGTTATATGCATATACATATAAGTGGTTTTGTATCCTACCCAATCTCAAGACTCAACAGTTTTTTAGAAAACGAAGAACATCCATTTGAAAATAAAGGTATTAATGTGTCCTGTAATGCTGAACTTCGGATCACTTTACTAACAATAAATGCTTTAATATGACGAGGCTGCAAGTTAACAGCCACTGCATAAGTCATTCATGCAAGCTCGGCTGACAACAACCAATATGATTAATTTCTTTAAATCCATTAAAATTAATCTAGTATATATATGTGGTTGTACCATTTCAGTTTTATCGATGTTATCAAATATTTTTATATGAAATATATATATATATATATAAACGTGAATATGAATAATTTTTTAAACTAATAAAAATAATTATCATTGTTTACTATATCTTTAAATTACAATTATAAATATTTTTATTATTAATGATAGTTATCTAAGTAAAAAATTTAATTTAATTAAGATACCTTTATTAAATGATATTATCTACTATATTTTATTATATTGTTTAAGAACTATGGAATAATATTTTTTTATTATATTATATATTATAAGATTAGGAGAATATTTTTTAAAACTTTTATCTAGATATTTGATCAAAATTAGATAATGATAATTTCATTTCTTTAAACTTAATTATTGGTTAATTTATATATATAGGTATCTTGTTTTAATGCTTATAGTTTTAGAGTAATTATCTTTTAATTAATAATATTGTTAAATATTAATTAAAACTAAGACTTTTCATTATAAAATGGACGCTTTAATTATTTTCACAAAATATTAAATAATGAATAATTCTTTGGTAAATATTCTTTTTTTGTTAATACAATTTCTTGCTTTTTATTTTTTTCTTAGAATGATTTTGGTTTCTTCATTCGTTATCATAACATTTTTTTTATCTTATTCTTAAATAGATTTAATATATTACAAATTTAATAACTTAAAAAAATATATTTTAAAAAAAAATTGTCACTTTTGGTAAGTTGTTCGTTTTTAATATGTTTTCATATATTTTTTATTTTTACTCAAATTGTTTTAATCTTGGCAAATTTTTACGCATTGTAAATTCAATAGATTAAAAAGAAGAATTTATCACATAGGCTTTTGGAATGAAGTTATTATTTAAATTATTATCAATTAATTCATTATTTACATGAAGAAAAATGCATTATTTTATAAATAAAAAAATTAAACGCTTAAAATCATATGCAAAATAGGTGGCATTGAAAACTAGTGCAGATAAAAATACACTTTCAATACAAAACATGTATGTATTTATATGCAAATATAGATAGTTAAATATTATAATTATTTAATATCTAAAATTTTTAAAAATATAATAAATGAGATATATGTAAAAATATACATGGTAAATTATTATCCAATAGCTGAGTTTAATGAATTTTTTGAGTGAAATTATGAAAATAGTGGAAATGATCATTGAAGAAAGCATTAGAAATTAATTTAAACACAAGAATAAAATAGACAAAAGATTAAAAGAAAAATATAAAGCAAAATCTTGCATTAACTTGTAACTAATACAACCCGATACAAAATCTGAATCGAATTAGTATTTAAGATTGATTGTATTAATAGATCAAAATTAGTATCATATTAATTAGTATAATCGATAATGGTACAATATCGATAATCATAAATCAAAATATATAATTTTTTTTTATTTTGCTCCAAAACCTTTTTGGTAGGGGTGATTGAATCCCTATTTTTTTGCTAAGCAAGGTGGCAATAGCCGAAATTTTGGAAAGATAGAAACTTGAAATTGAGAGTGAAGAACTTAAGCCTTAAGGAACCTCGAATTACTTAAAATTTGGGGGAGAATTTTTTACTTTTTATCTTTATAATTTTCTACCCATCCCCTCATAGTAAAAAAAAAAAACCTTGGATTAATTCCCAAGGTAAATATTTTTAACCGTCGTTATGTTTTACTTTTCTCATAAAAAAAAAAAAAAGGAGAAAAGCATGGATAAACATGCAGTTGAGCAGAGGTTATCTCTGGCAGAAATCATAGTTAATTAGTAAAATGTAAAAATTACTAATTAGGATATGAAAAATCATAGTTAATTAGTAATGTAAAAATTACTAATTAGGATATGAATCTCCAATCTGCATCTTCAATATAACACTTACTTTCCTGAAGAGAAAGCTTTGACGCAACGGAGATTTTATTTTCTGATCCGGAATTTCTCATTCAATTAATTCTAGAAGAACTTTCCATTTATGCCCAAATTGCCTCTTTCTCCCCACCTATGAGTATGACCTTAAATACCCTAGTTCTCAATAAACTACTATACATATCTATAGTTTTCATCAAGGATTATTGTTTTGGTTTATTGTAAAATCACCCAAATTTTGTGAGGGGAGAGTGCAGTGAAAGAGAGGGTCAAGACGGGGCTAAACAAAACCAAATTCTGTCTGCTTGAGCAAGGCCGACAAGTTTGACGCACGGCAACAAGAGGTCAGCCCAAAACCCATACGCCTTGATTTACATCATTATTATTTTGTTTACTGCTAGTTGTGTTTGTCTCTGAGGTTTGACAGTGAATTAGACGAAGAAATGGAACAAGTCAATCAGGGAAAAGTTGGGTTGAAGGAGAGGCTTCTTGCAAAGCTGATTGAGTTTGATTCATTTGACGATGATCTTGAAGATGAGGGTTCTGCTTGCAAGGGGGATGAGAAAGAAGACGATGCTGTAAGCGCCGACAATATGAAGGAGATGAACTATCTTCATCATCATCAGCTTGGTGGTTTTGATGTTGAATTTTATACTAATATTGAAGGGCTTAAGGAAGACATTCGTGCAATGATAATTTCAAGACAATGAAAACAAGAGTTCTGATCAGGCGATGCAGAATCAATATTAGATGAAGAAAACATAGACTTGATCAGTAGTTTGTAGAATTTGCCTCTGTATTTTGTTTCCACAACCATTTACTTTTAGACATGTTTTCCATAATAAGAGAGCACGTTTGTTTCTCAGTTTGTCGTTAATTAATTTTCATATTGATTTGAAAAAGGAATAATTAATGCTCTTTTGATATTTCTACTCAAATATCTGTTATGATTATATATGTAATTAGTTAGTTTGATACTGTACCTAAATAAGTAACATATGTTGTTTATTTTAATAATAATATATGAACTATTTAATGATAAACTAATGCGTATTTTAAAAACAAGACCTGCAAAATTTTAAAAATAAAGGTAATTAAAACATAAAAATATAATATTTTTAAAAAATAATATATTTAAGTTTTGTACGAAACATTAATTAAAATTTAATTGAAAAAGTTAGAGCTAGGAACTTGTAAAATATAAAAGAGTAATCAACTTTATAGGATGGATTTGTGTTAAATAGAATGCATCTGATTATTCAAAGTATTTCAAAATATCATGTAAAAAGGAAAAATATTTGAAAAATTCAAATTGATTTCGTTTTAATTTATTATTATTATTTTTAACGCAATTTCATTTTCAAAAAAAAAAAAAAAAAAAAAATCTCACTACAACCCTAAAGCCTAAAGTTAACGCTAACAGCTCTTTCCCTCGCCCTTTCATTGCATCAGACTGACCATTTTCGCCCTTTTCTTTTCACTTTTATTTTCTCAAAAAGCCCCCATGGCCATGGGCGCCGTCAACCAAGATGGTTCCGCCATGTCATCGTTACTCGAAACTTGTAAGCTTTTACACCAAAGCTCCGCAGCTTTATCCACCATCGCAGTAGCAGTTGCCGCCCTCTCCTGCGAGGCCGCAAGGGCCAACTTATCAGCCTTTGACTTAACCGATTCCGGCGATGGGTCCGTCGCCAAAGACGACATCGGAGTCGCTAGCGACATTAAAGTCTTACTCAACGGTTCCAAATTGGTAGCAAGTTCTAGCAAAGGTGATGGCAAAGTTAACACTGATTCGTTTTCTAAGATTCCTGTTGTTAATGGAAATGTGAGGGAAGCAGTTAAGAGTCTGCATTCTGTTATTCGAGTGGTTGCCAATTCGGGCGAGAAGCTGGGGGGGAAAGTTCTGCATTTGGGGTTTGAGTTAACGAATTTAGGAGAGAGTAGTTTGGAAAGAGTGAGATTGAATTTGGGTTCAGTTGGGGTTGAGGGTGTAAAGGTTATTTTTGAAAAGGATTGTCTAAGTGAGGAAAATTTGAGAAATGGGATCAAATTGGCTGTAGAAGCTGCGCTGGAGAAAGATTATGTGAGTGTGGTGAAGGAGGTGGATTTGATTTTGGGGATTGTGTTCAAAATTGTCGCGTGGGAGGCTGTCACCGCGTTTTTTGTACTTGAGGGTGAGGTTTTGAATGAGAAGAGCGGTGGAAAAATAGGAGAGGCTGATGGAGGGAATGTAAAAGCGGAAAAGAAAAAGAAGAAGAAGGTTTTGTTGGGGAAGGGAACTAGTATTATTGTGGAGGTGATTAAGGATAGGGTGATGAGTAAAGGAGACGGGTTAGAACCAATAGTGAAGGTGTTTTTATCATTTCTAGATCCGAGAAGTCCGGAGTTTGATGGTTTATTGAAAAAGGTGAAGGAGATTTTGGAGAGCAATGAAAGTAGAAGAATCCCCAAGACTCCTAAGGTAAAAGCTAAACCATAATTCTTGTTTCCTTTTACCTTTAGCCATAATTTGTTGGAAAATATTGCTTAAAAACTAAAACTAGAAGTAGAGCAGCTACTTGTTGGTTGGTTTATTTTCATTGATACTGTAAAACATCATGAAAAGAAAAAAGGTCCACATCATGATAATGCTGTTATCTTATGTTTTATTGTGTGAAGTGTTTAAGTGTCCTTTGCCTTTTTTTAGGGTACTCGTGATTTTGCTAAAGAGCAAATGGCGATAAGAAAGAAAGCATTTTCTATTATAACCCAGGTTTTTGAGAGGCATTGTGCCACAGCCCTGGATACACCTGCTTTTGAATTGAAGGAGACTCTTACTGGAAAATATGGGGAGGATTCAAAGTTGATTTATGATCTTGCGGACCAGGTCAGTAATTCAGAATTGGTTCATTAGAATGAAGTAGTATTTTCTTTTGTGTATTCACTTTTTATTAAAAAATTTTTGTGATCAGTGAGCTAGAAATTTGTTGATTATGGCTGTTACATTAAGAGAAGTGACATGTATGGTGTATTTAGTTACTCACAATAACTTTTCATTAATATTTGTTTGCAGGGTGGAGAGCTTTGTTCTCTACGATATGACTTAACTGTTCCATTTTCTAGGTATGTGGCCATGAATGGTCTCACGTCATTTAAAAGATACCACATAGATAAGGTATGGAGAAGGGACAACCCATCTAAAGGGAGATATCGAGAATTTTATCAATGTGATTTTGATATTGCTGGCCAATATGAAAAGATGGGACCAGACTTTGAGGTCGTTAGAATTTTGTCTGAAGTGCTCAATGCACTAAACATTGGGGATTATGAGGTAAATTGTTTTTGCTGTATTCCCTATCTGTTTGGCATATTCGGTTTCCTGATGTAATTAATGTTACCTATCTATATGTTTGGTTGTGATACTAAACTTGCAATTTAGGCAGACACGACTTTATCTGCTGTCATACCTGAATTTGGCATTTTGCATTATTCCATCTTGTTAAAAGTGTAATATTGCAGTTAAGTTTGATGTTTCCTTTTTCAATTTCTGTGCCATTAGTTCAGTGTAGGCATTCGTTTTCACTAGTTAGTGTGACATCTTGATGTAAAAAGGCACATTATTGAGGCATATCTGCAGCAATATACATTTTGCTCCTTTATTGTGATGTTGTGGTTCTATAGATTGCTTGAAGTGCTTTCCAAATTGGTCAATTTCCTTTTATTTGCTTTTGACAGATAAAATTGAATCATCGAAAGTTGCTGGATGGAGTGCTGGAAATCTGTGGTGTGCCACCAGCAAAATTTAGAACTATTTGTTCAAGTATTGACAAGCTAGACAAACTATCTTTTGAGCAAGTTAAAACGGAAATGGTGAGGACCGTTGCCTGAAAATCTTTGTGCTTCTAGCAACAGCTCTTAGGAAAATTGCAAATATACCATTGTTCAATTATTTAACAATTGATATGTGAATTTATATCGTACTAACTGTTACTGTTTCTTTTTTCCCCCCCTAATTATAACAACATTTTGAAGCCTGTTAATTTTGATGCTGAATTTTTCATTTATAGTTGATTGGGTATAGGTATTTTTCAGATATGTAAATTAATACATTCAATGGTGATCACTTACACTGGGTGCAAGACTTTGACCCTTTAATAGCTGTCATTTAAACAAAAATTTGAATCACTTCTAAGTTTTGCAGCTAGCTCTTGTTCAATGTTCTTCGTACATCTTATTTTCTGTGTTGCCTGGTAGAAGTATGCCAATTACCTAAACGAGAATCTTGTGGTTGTGTGGATGTGATTGTCTTTTATGTTCTTGTTATGTTCTATTGGAAAGAGTGTTGTTGGATAAATGATTTACGTTGCATGTACCTCGATTTTTTAGTTTTAGATGTCATGATAGTTTCATTTTGAATCACTGTATATTTAAAATTATTTCTTGATAGGTAGAAGAAAAGGGATTATCTGTTGAGACAGCAGATAAAATTGGCACTTTTGTGAAGATAAGAGGACCTCCTTTGGAATTATTGTCAAGGATTATGGGAGGACGTGAGGGTGGTGATCTTCTCAAACACAATGCATCTAAAGAAGCATTAGGTGACTTATCTGTTTTATTTGATGCTCTGGATAAATCGAGGTGCATAGACAAAGTGGTTTTTGATTTGAGTCTTGCTAGAGGCCTTGATTATTATACTGGAGTTATATTTGAAGCTGCTTTCAAAGGAGGCATGCAGGTAATATTATTTCTGCCTGAGGGTTGCTAAATGTTTTGCCTATCTATCATTTACATGAATTCTGTACTGTGTTTTTTTGATTAACTATATGTTAAGAGCTTTATGGTGGGTCTAACGATATTGCTCAAGTTTGAACTTCTATGGCACTTTCATAGAATTTTGGAGTTTGGACTGATGTAAATGACTTAGATTTGCTGTTTGATGGATTTGACTTACTGTTTTAAGAGGCACTTTGCTCATATTGAGTCTTTTCCTTTTCATGTTAATGGCTTTGGCTCCCTGCCAGTGCTAGCATTTATCTTTTAAACCCGTACATATGGGTAAACTTGTGTCTATCGATGTTATTCTCTTTTAATAGCTACTGGCATTTGGAGGGTAGGTTCTTTTAATAGTAGCATTCTATTGTGAAATTTGCTGTGCAATTCGTCTTTGGGGCAGGCCTTAAATAATTCAGGTGCAACTTTCAAAGCCATGTAAGATATTACTTGGCTAATCCTTAAGCTATTAGTTTTAGGGGCTGTAAATTCATGCATCATAACATCGGTTGAGACTGGGAGATGTAAAATAAATAACCTTGAATGATAATAACATGCAAGAAAGTAGTTTGAAAATCTCAACTGTATAGCTCAAATCTGAATAATCAAAACCGAATCTTTAAATCAATAAAATCTATACTTATGCGTGCTTCATCAATCTAGGTTTTAATGGAACATAAAACCGAACTAACAAATATGGTCCACAAAATAAAACAAACAAAACCCGTTAGTTAAATCCTATTGCCTAAGTTTGCTGCTTGAGCAGACATTCTTCCAAAACTTGCAAGTCGTGCATCATTGGACCTTTTGAAGCATGTAACTTTTAACTTTATGGAAAGACGAGCAAGTAGATGATACGATATCATCTCCCTTTATCATCATTCGTCTGTAAAAGATGGCAACTATATTAATTATTAAAATGGCATAGCTCTCTTCTATTATCACCATTCGTCCTTAAAGAATGGCATCTATATTAATTATTACGATGGCATAGCTCTCTTCTATTATTGAGCTGGTTGTTTAGCTGCCCCTTGAGTGATATGATTGACTTCTTTTTGTATTCAGGTTGGTTCAATTGGTGCTGGTGGACGTTATGACAATCTGATAGGAAATTTTGGCACAAAGCAGGTTCCAGCTGTTGGTATGAGTCTTGGAATTGAGCGAGTATTGACTATAATGGAAGAGAAAGCTCAGAACCAGGTGAACTTTATTCCTAACTTACATTTGTCGGATATATCTGTAAGATTCAGCCATGCATGTTCATAATTTAAATTATGAAAAAATAATTGAAACAATGTGCAATAGAATTATAAGCAACCAAAACCAACTCCACCTAGGAATCAACTTGTTTGTAAATCAATTGACTATCATATCAAGAACAACGAAGGGCTGTAATTTCATAACTCTTGACTTTAGGTTGCCAAAAATCTAGTCACAAGTCCTCCGCTTTGTTCCCATACACCAGGCTTGGTTGTCACAAACCAAAACCATCCAATTATCTAGCCTCTAATGGTAATCCATACAGATGATCAAAAAATTTTATAAAGGTAGAGATGCTGTTTAGGCAGTTTATTTTGTTAGTAGTTTAAGTTATACAAACCTCCTTCTCTACCTAAATCTACTTGGCTGACCAAAAGAGGAAGAAAACTTTTCTCTCCCTTAAGGTAATTTATGACAATTAGGGAAAAAAGCAAGAGTAGGTTGTCACTTAGTGAGGGGCAGCCAAAACAAGGATTATATGCTTAGGATTTGTTTTATTTGCTTTTAAGTCTTTCCGCTTAATTAAACATTTAATTAAACAATTATTGACAACTACTTAATTTTGTCAATTAGGTTCAATTCCATTTTAATTTCTTAAGTAATTTTATTGTGTGTGAGGTTCTTAACATGTCGGAAATAATTATAAATTGTTTTTAATTCATATTTATAGACCATGAGCAATATTTAGTAATGCATCATAACCACCCAATTATTAGAAAAATCAACATGGTTTGACTAAACTTTCAATGCAAAGTATGCTAGAGTAATTCGATCCTTTCATCATATATCTCAGATTGAGAGAAAGCATGTTGCAACATTTACTTTCTAACTTTTTACGTATTAGTCCTACATATTCTATATTAACTCCTTATAAATGCTTTGGCCAAGGACTTCCTTTAGTTAATCTTAAGTTAGGACAAGCAAGATATATCCCTGTCATTCTCTCTAGACTATTCATCCATTTTCGTGTACTTCATGTCACACAAAAAATAATCCTATTTAGGCCTTTGTTTTTTTTCCCCCTTAGAATCCTTGTAGTTGAAATCGAGGTACGATAATTCATACACAAGATTGACCTGGCATTACAATTAAATTTCTCAGGCACTAACCCATGAGAGTTTATTTCATAGACATTTGAGTAATATACCAAATAGAAATGTCATAGCATTTCATGTTTATTGAACTTTGTTTATCAAATAAGCATTCACTTGTTATCCCAAGTATTTCTACCTATGAGATTGGTTGTATACTTCTTAACCATGGAAGCTTAACATGGACCAGTCTTTAGGCATTGTGAATGTCGTGCCTTGACAACAGAAAGATTAGGAACAAGTTTAGGAATATAGCTTTTATATAAAGATCTCATAATTATTTCTTTATAATTCATTTGCAAGACTTTTTATATTCCATGAGCTTTCATAATTATTTCTTTATAATTCATTTGCAAGATTTTTTATATTCCATGATCTTTATCTGCATAAGTTACTAAGTCACATTATTTAATGCAACTTAGCGGTAAAAAGACCTCAATTATAAATAACCAATTATAATATGTAATATATGGAATAATCATCAGTGTTTTACAAGCATAATGCAATTGACCTGCATTGCTTATGCTAACAGTAACTATTGAATCTATTATGTTATATTGAGTGCAAATTTATATTTGAAATTTTATTTCATAGATAATTCTTCATGCAAATTTGTATGTATGCCAGACTTAATTTTAAGTCACATTCCATCCCTTTTTCACTTGCTTGCTTGCTCCTTTTAAGTTCCAAGAGCGCATTTGGTGCGATGTGGTAGGAATTATATAGATCAAGCAAAAAAGACATTTTTATCTTGTAAACAGTTTGTTCTTCTGATTTTGATAATTAGTTTGCTCAAGTGTACGATAATTTCAAAATTGAGAGAAGTAGTGAATGGGACATGGTATCAATTGTTGTGTCAAGAAAAATGGTAAGTTCAGAAAGCTATCCTTAGTCTTTAGTCATCAGATGGTGAGGTTACTCCTGCGTTACGAAGATAATTTTGTTATTGAAATTAAAATAAGTTCTTTGGGATCAGTATCAGTTCATACCAGTGTTGTCAAGGCATGCGCCTGGGTGTGTCTGCACCTTGCGCTTTAGAGCTAGACAACAAATATGCCTCATACACTCTCGGGCGAGGACCATTAATCAGGCATACTTTGTTGTAAGGCAAAAGGCATAAAAAAGCATGCCTAATTGAAGTTTTCTACAATTTGAACTTATTTTCATTAAATTTACCTTTAATAGTAAGAAAGGGGATAGTATCAAACTCCCTACTTCTCAATATTTGAGTATTCAACAATAGACGCGAGACCATAAGGAAATCATGCATATTGGCCAATAAAAAAATTGCAAGTTTTGTAGATAACTTGAACTACTCTCTAGAGTTTATTATCATAATTATATATCGTTATCTTAAGCTTATTTAATATATACACACACACACACGCATGCATACACACAAACATAAAAAACGCACACATATACATGTTGTGCTTCAGTTCAACCAGGCGAGTGCTTTTTTTGCCCCTTGCACCTGAGGCAATATAAGGGCTCTTGGCATAGAGTGTGCCTTGTGCCTTCGACAACATGGGTTCATACATCCTCCTGGTAAAGCCCATCAAATATGGATAAAAGACTTATTATATGGATAAACTCAGGTTTATTTCTTGTATCTGCCGTACCCAAAGTGTTTATCAGTTTGACTGTTTGCCTAGGTCTAGCGCTCAATGGGTCAAGCTTGAATAAGTTGTGCAGTTATTATGGTTAATGTTAGGAATTCAAACTGCCTGCCTGCTGCCTTTTCTTTGTCATATATATATATATATATATATATCCAGTTTTTGTGTTGTTTTGAAGCTATCATCTTGGAAACAAAAGCAATCTTGTTTTCTTTTTTCCCATACCTGCTGGCCACTTGCGTATGCATAATTTTGTAGCTTTGCAATATGTGGTATTTTGCCTAACCTTGACATTTTTCTCAACTATTTGAATCGCCAATTATGTTGATATCTTTGTGATCGATAGCTATGCTAAAGATTTTTGTTTTGGCTGTATGAATTATTTGACTTCGCAAAGTTTGCATGAGATCTGTTATCAACTTGGCCTTTCTTTTTTCATAGACAAATGTGACAGAATTTCTTGTCAGACTGTCTTCTTCCTACCATCTCTTCTTTTCTGCATTTCAATATCCTTTCTTGTTAAATGAATTATTTATTTGAATTCGTTATAAATTTACATTCTGGTGGTAGGCTCAAGGCGTGATTCTGCTCTAACTATATTGATTGATTTTGAAAGCAGAATGATTGTCGTAATTATATTTTCTTTTAGTTATACTGGTTATAATTACTTTTTAATTCTACCATCACTCCATTTGTTGCCTGAGTTACTAAAGTACTTCGTTTGGGGCGGCATTTGCAGGCAGTCCGAGCAACAGAAACTCAAGTATTGGTGGCAGTCCTGGGGGATAAACTCTCTGTAGCTGCTGAGCTGGTTAGCGAGCTATGGGATGTAGATATTAAAGCAGAATACAAGGTTCATAAAAAGGTGATGAAGCACATTGAATATGCCATAGGCTCAAAGATCCCTTGGATGGTTATCGTGGGTGAGCGAGAGCTGAATGAAGGGATTGTGAAAGTGAAGAACATTGAAACCACCAATGAGGAAGTGATTCCTAGAAGTAAACTTATTGAGGAACTACAGCAGCGATTGAACCCATAAAAAAGGTGCCTCTGCTTCACGATCGGAGACCATTCTTGTATTTTAACTCAAATATAGGTTCTTAATATTTTTATTTCTCAGCATACAAATACTTTAGGAGTTATGGTATTGAAAATGAAAATTTGAGGGAATGTGCTTTAAACTTTATTCAAAGTGAGAAAAGGAGAGGGATGCTTTACGACTTACCATTTACAGGCCGATTTGGTTCGCAGCATCTTGCCTAACTTTCTACTGGCGCTTATAGTTGTCTGGAACGGACTACATACTTTCCTGTTGGTGTATCCTCAACGGTCTTTATTGATAATAGGGATAATTGAGCTGGTTATACGCATGGTGTTTAGACTGTGGTACATCAACGTCCTTTGCTCTTGGGTCGGATTTACGCGATAAGCTTGGAGCTGTTCAACACTGCTGCTGGTTAGACCTGTCCATTGGGAAGGTTGCGTTTGGTTTGGCTAATCATCGTGGTCAATTCTGGTTTTAAAAAGTTTCAGTCACTTAAAAGGTTGGATTGTTTCAAATTTCTAGATTATTTTGGATCCAAAGTTATATTTGGTTTGGATCACTTGTTTGCATAAGTTTAGAATCAGATCATTTTAAATTTGAGTCATTAGGGTTTGACTATCGAATTGAGTTATTTTGATTTGGATCATTTCGAATTTCGGTAATTCAAATTTGATATTTGAATTATTCATATTTAAGTTATTTAAGATCTAATTTATTAATACTTAAAAGGGAGTCATATTAAATTTAAATAAATTATTTAATTGAATAAGATTTGTTGAAGTTTTATTAAGCTGTAAAAATACGTAAGATGCTGTCGAGTATAGTTATCTTAATTTATTTAGATAATTGTAAAATATGTAAGTTTTTAAGTTCGTTGAAAGGTTGGA
The DNA here is from genome assembly GCA_038382025.1 of Adansonia gregorii. Lineage (NCBI taxonomy): Eukaryota > Viridiplantae > Streptophyta > Magnoliopsida > Malvales > Malvaceae > Adansonia > Adansonia gregorii. The sequence goes on from JBBYHO010000020.1 coordinate 16,876,689, forward strand.
ACATTGATAAGAAAACCCTAGTACTAAAAGTTTAATTAAGTAAACCAATCTTAGAACTCGAAATAATTTATTAATAAAATTAAATTATATTTAAGAACTTTATTGAAAAGCTTAGTTATCAAGTGTAATGAGATATAATAATAAATGATTATTTAAAATAAAATTATAATAATAAATTAATTACAATATTAAATTAGTTAATGAAGCTAAATATTTTTAAATATAAACATATATATGAAATTTAATTCATAAAAATTTTATAATAAATAAAGATATAATTCCTAACATATTAATATATACATATATATTATATTTGTATTATATATTTGTATTATATATTATTTTTATTATATCAATATATGCATATTGTTTGTATACATTTGTGTATATATATAATTCTCTTCGTAGCTATTTATAATAAAAATAAAAAGTGATCTAGTTTTTATGAACTTAGTGGCAAGTATCATCAATGGACCAATACTATGATTATCGGCAAAACTAATCTAAATCATATTGTAAGTTATTATAGAATTGAATTAAAAACAACACATTTATACTAAATAATATGTATAATAACAAAAGATTAATTTATAAATATCACTAGGGTTATGCCCCCACTTTGCCAGGAGGATTATTTTTATTTTATAAATTTTAATTATTATTAATTAAAAATTAATTAAAAATTAAATTTTATTAAATAATAAATATATATTTAAAATTAGATATGAATTTTAATTAATTTGGTGTTATCGAACAAATATATTATTTTAAACACATCATTTAAAAATAAAATAATTAATGTTATTTTTTAAAATTTTAATATTTTTAATAAACATGATATGGATTTTAAATTTATCCATGAGTCAAAGTGTAGATCAATCACATTAAATGTATCAATTAAAAATAAAATTAAAATAATTTTAAAATAAATATTTTAAAATTTTTTTCACCAGCCGGCTTGATTATCAATCCTAAGGTGACATTCAAGTTAACCTGTGAATTAATACCTTCAAATAAACTTCTAAAATAAAAATAAAAATAATTAATAAAATAAATTTTTATTTTATTTTTAGCAGATTTGGCATAAATTCTAAATTGATCCATAAGTCAATGTGCGAACCAATCCTTTAAATACATCATTTAAAAATAAAATAAAAATAATTAATAAAATAAAATTTCTTACCTAGGTAATCGACCACATTGTTTGTTTTTTAAAAGGAAAACAACAAGTAGCAAATAAAAATAAGGGTAAAAAGATAATTACAGTTTTATTATTAATAATTATAATAATTACTATTTCCTTATTTGAAAATTTTTTTTCAGTTTCACTTTTTTTTAATAGTTATCAATCTATTTCCTTTTTCAGAATTCTCCCTTTTTAATATTGCTACACGAACGTAGCTTTATAAATTTGAAAAATACCCCTTGAGTCTTAAGGACTTAAAAATCATATGCAGCCGATATTGTCACTAGGTGCCTGCCTTTGAAACTTCGGACAATCTGAAAGGCTTAACGTGAGCAACATAAAAATTATACGATGATGGTATGGTTGAGCCTTTGAGTTATCCCTTAGTTTAGATTTGAATTAGGCATGTAATATGAAGGGGAAAGAGACCACTAGGCGAATTGCTAATTCAACTAGTCTCGAATAGCCACCAAGAAGTGGCCATAAACTTGGAATCGCCACTAATCATTTCGGGCTAGGCAGGATTGAATGTTTATTGAAAACAATATTTTGAGTTACGAAACTTCAAACACCAATTTCAAGGTCTAAAAAGTCTAAAGATTCATTTTTTGGATTTGAGAGTTGGTTACGTGTGGGGAAGGATTAGCATCCTCACGATGCCCGAAATTAGTACCTAGTAGCTATATCTCACTTTGGTCTCAATTAAATTGAGTCCATTTAGTCATTATTTAGATGTAATTCCCTTTAGTGAATGAAGTTTTGTAAATTGTAGATTCGGGTTTTGAAAGATAATTTGACATTAGCTAAGCATCGCTAGGACTGAGCAGTCGATCGGTTCGGTCAGTTCGGTTAAAAAAATCAAAAACCGATTTAACCAAATTAGTCGAGGGGAACTGACCGAACCGACCAACTTTATAAGTACAATCGAACTAACCGAACCGACCAAATTTCGGTCGGTTGAGTCGGTTAATTCGGTTAAAATGGTTTAATATGATAATTTATCTAAACTAGCATATAAATAGACCAATACTACC
>JBBYHO010000020.1:16879008-16904052 GCA_038382025.1 Adansonia gregorii
GATTTAAGTTAAAGCATGTTAACTATAAATTTCAAATATCTTTGAGTATTGCCCATATCATATCTATAATGATGTAACAAATATTGTTATTTGTTTAACATTTAATTGATTGATTCTATTATAAATAGAAATAATCATGTATAATATACTATTATACTTATTTCACATTTAAATTTTAATTTTAATTTTAATTTTAATATAATAATAATTTAAATATATAAAACTATCATATAATTTCAAAAAAATAATTGAACTTGATATTTTTTGTAACACTAATAAATAACAAAACCATTAACAAAAATTAACAAAAATCATTCTCTTACTTTTCAAACGTATAAAATATTAAAATTATTCAAAAAAAAAAAACATTGTCCTCTAGATGAAAATATAAAAATTAAAAAAGCTAAATAATTTGCTTAAGTACAATAATTAAACAAAATATATTTAAACAAAGAATATTCTTTAATTTTTAAAATCATATTAACATATGCATATATTATGTCACAATCATATTTATTAATATTTATATACATATATATTTAAATATTAATTTGTATATATTAAGTAGCATGAATTTTTGAAAAGTTGTTTTGGTATACATTTATATTTAAAATTTTTATTATTATATTAAAAATATTTGTTTATTATATAATATTTAAATGTATTGCTTGAAATACATAGTTTTATATTTATAATGACATATTAATATGATTAATAAATAAATATAAAAATTTATATATCTGGTGACAGTTAAAATGCCTTCTATGTCTTACACATAATTTATGTTATCTATTAATTTAAATATTACATAATATAAACTTTATAATATCAATAATTGTATAAATATTTACTGTACATACTATACTTATACACGTATTGATATATTATATTATAGATAAATGATATTATATAAATATTTGGTACAGTATACAATAGCAATAGTTATATGGGTATTTATCATAATTATACATTTTTATATAACTCTTGAATATAATATTTTATATTATAATATATAAGTACATTTAATAATGATATATACAGTCTATATTATTATAATTAATGTATATTATATCATGTAGAATATGTTTAAAATTATATTATAAATATTAGACATATAATAAATTATATCATATTATGTTTACATGATAAGTATATTTATGCTATGCTAAAATTTTCTATTTTTACTATTTATTTTAATTAATAAAAGCACATAACTTTATTACAAAGTCATTTTCTAAAATGTAAAATAAAAATAAATCTTATAACTAGAGTCATTTCTAAATAAACTAACTCATCAATATTATTTTATAAAACTATTTGTATTTTAAAAATTAAAAGTTTTTAGCGTAATTAATTATTATATTTTATTTTGGAAAAATATTTTTAAATTATTATTATATTTCATTATAGTTAATATAATTAAAATTTGGAAGCATATTCTTTTAAAATTAAATATTAGCTCATTTGGTAAAGTTTTTTGCTTTTCTGATTTCAAGTCAAGATTTGAATATCTATGGTATAAATTTCAGCATTTTAAAAATATTCAAAAATAATTACAATGTTTATATTATATAATATTTTTAAGGTTTGAATCTTCATGTTATAATATTTTTAAATATTAATATAATATTTATTCTTTTTCAAATTTTAATTTTCAGTATTGTTGTCACTATGTAAAAGTAAAATTAATAATTAAAATTGAAATTAAAAAATATTTATAGCTTATAAAATTAAAAAATGATTCGAATCTATCTAGACTTGCCCGAACTCAAACTGATTCAAATTTAAAATAATCCAAATCTGAAAAAACTTATATCCAAAACAGCCTGAACCCAAGATAACCCAAGCTCGAAATTAATTTGAGCCTGAAAATATCCAAACCCCAAATAATTCAAGTTTAAAAAAAAAAAATCTAAGTATGAAATAACTTGAATCCAAATACAATCCAATCCGAACACGCTCGAACCTGTCCGTTTGCCACCTTTACCCAAAACCGAATCAAAGAAAGCGAGGCAAGTACGTGTTACAACACCTTTAATATTGGTTATTTTATAATTAATATTAATTTTATTAATCACATCAAATTGATAAGATCTTGTGTAAAATCAATAATTTACATGTTTGTACAAATTTTTTTGTCAATGATATAATATCTTGATCCATTATATTTCCAAGATTGAGTGTTTTTTTGGCCGGGGGGTTGAATATTTATATTTACAAAATTCTGGTCATTTAGCAATACTTTATGTATAGAATTTTAGAACCTTGTATTTCTTATAGGAAAATTGTGATACTAAATAAGCAAAAACATATAAATAAATTTTTAAAAGGAAATGTTACTGATGCCTAATTCACTGATTAAGATAATATTAAAAATATATATAATTAATTCAAATTTTTAAATTTAATAAAAGTAATATATTATAAGAAAAATATTTCTAAAACGATATTAAAAATTCTTAATAGATACTTATAAACACATGTTAACCGAACGCATAGGCTATAAATAAATACTAGCTGCATTGTCTTTGTGGGTGAAGTAGATAAAAAAAATGATTGCAAGAGTAGAAAGAAATGTGAGAGAAAAATAGAATAATTATACGTACAATATTTTAAATGCAGAAAAATAATTAGAAATTGATTTTAAATTTTGATTCTCAATCTTGCTTCAAGGAAAAGAAAATGATCATCAAACCCTCATGAACAATTTTTTATTGTATAATCTATCATTTTGTCAATTCTTTAATTGAGTTATAATTATTTAATTGATAACATCAAACTCAATTAATAACTTTATATTAGTTTAAATCCTTAGGATACCCACTACGTGAGTGAACTAACATATAGATTTATTATTTGAATAATTACTGAAAGAGAAAAAAAATGTTACATATCTAAAAATGTAAAAGAGAGAAAAATAGAAAAAATTGATCATATAATTTTAAACTATAGAAAAACTAGAAATAATTGTCGCATTAAAAAGATAGTGATTTTTAATTATATTTTCAGAGGGAAAGAAAACTAACATATCCTTGTTAAATTTATTATATTTTGAGATTTTGCTATTATTTTATCAATTGAATTATGTCAGTTATCTCATGATACCAATTCAATCAACTGTTAATATTACTGTAATATAAATTAACATTGTCAATGTTTACTTGTATTTTTATTTATATTTTACCCTTTTTAAGGAAATTTATTCTTCATTAATAAATATCAAGAAGTATATTCGGACAATACAATATGGCTTATAAAATGTTGAAAAATAATGCAGGAATCACACAAAAAATACGAATATGAATACGAAAATTCAATGCAAAAAATAGTGCATTAACAAAAATAAATTAATTAATATCAATCAAGAATACAAGTATAAAATGAAATTAATTACGAAGAACGGAATTGATATCGATTAAGTCAAAGTTTGAAATATCTAACTTTAAGACGATAATTGCCTTCCTCTCGAATGCTTAATAGTTTTGTGCAATTTATCTCCCAAGATTCTTCAATCATGTCAGAAATTGAAAGCACTATCAATTTGGACACAACAAGCCGAGAAACGTAATATATTTCTTTCTCAACATGAAGATGAAGTCAGAGCTGGAAAAAGGATTTTTCTTAATGGAATTTCTACTAGACATCAACCCTTTAAATAAATTGTTTTAGGATATTCTTATAAACTAGAAGATAGTTTAAACAAACGGATATAACAGTTTGAACAAGAAACAGTTCGAAGAAAACTGTTCAAAGAGACATGGAATTCGGACAACAGATTTAATCAAATAGAATTGGTTACGAGCTTGGTTTAGGTTAGGTTCAAAAAAAATAAGGTTCAATCAATGGGCTGTTAAGGCTCAACGAACACTAATCAATTTTATCCTCTTTAAGTAGACATAATAAAATTAATTTTTCGTTCATCATGATTAATCATGTAAATTAATTATATATGGTATGATTATATACGATAACATATTATTAATATATGTAGTTTGTCTCATACATCTTTTAATTAATATTGATATCTAGAGACGACGCCAGGGGCTCGCATGGCCATGCCACCTAAAAAATATGTTATATACGATAACATATTTTTTTTTGCCATTGTTTTTTCTTTTTTGGATTAATGTCATTAATTTTCTCTTCGTATTTCTTAATTAATTAATTGTACCTCCCTTTCATAAATATTTGACTTTACTTCAGACTTTTTCTCTTTCCTTTTTCTTTTTCTTTTTTTTTTTTTCCTTATTTTAATATTTCTTTTTTTTTATTATTATTTTGTTATTACTTTCATAGTCTTTTTAAACCGGTTGGACTGACGGTTTTGTATATATTTTTTTCCCCAGCGCACGTTTCCATTCCATATTTCAACACCTCATACCCACTATATATATATATATATATATATTGACTCTTGACAAATCAAAATTACTTTTAAAATAGCATCCACAACCAACCAAAATACCAAACCTTGTGATTGTTTAAAAGTAGCAAAGAGCTTGGATCTCTTCTTGGCTAAGCTCTAGGCAAGGAGCTTGTGGTAAGCAATATCAGCCTTGGCTTCTACAATCCTATTCTTTCTGTATGATCTCTCTTCCTCTCACTTAAATCTCTAACTACACATCAAAACAAAGGAAAATCCCCAAGTCAACAAATCTTTTTTTACTTAAAAAAAAACTCCAATGATGGCTTCAAACCCAAAGGTTTTCTTGCGACAAGATGATCGGTGGCCAACTGGCCTGTTGAACTGTTATGGAGCTCTTTGATAGCACTCCTTGCACCGTCGACAGCTTCCGCGCATTCCGCACCGGACGGAAAAGTGTTTGTCGTTGCCTCAAACCACTCGACTATAAAGGCTCATCATTCCTTCACGTTTTCAGACAAGTTGTTGAAGACAAAAATGTTGTTAGAGCCATTTAAAAGGGTGGATTAGAGGAAATAATTTTCAGTTGGTTGATATAAAAACATTCAATAGTGGAGTCTTTTACCGGTTTGACCCAGTTTTTATCAATATTTTATCGATTGAATCGAGTTTTAACCAAATTGAGCATTAACCGATTTTTGTATAATTATTGGACTGATCAGACCACAAATTCTCCATTCAACTGGTTTGACTATCCAGTCTATTACGATTTTTTATTCCATGCTATCTCTTTGTGTTTAATATATATATTTAATAGTTTTTATAAACTTTGTACAATGTAAAAATTCTTGCTCCATCCCTGTTGATTTGGCCCCCGATGCGAAAATTCTGTCTCTATCCCCAGTGATGTCCAACGTAAAATCCGGATATTCTTCAACCCATATTGTATCTCACGCCACTGAAAAGGCATACTTACCTAAACTATGAGCGGCTACGTTCTTCCTCCTATGAACATGCTGGAAAATGCAATGCCTGAAATTGTGGAAGTTACCTTTAGCTTCAAAAATAATAGGACCAATGGGGGAGAGGTCATTCTACCTTCTCCACAGGCTTCTCACAATAGCTAATGCATCTTAATGCACGTTAACCCCAAGTCATATGCAAACTCAAGAGCTTTACACGCTGCCTTAGCCTCAATAATAAAGGCGTTCATTTCATGTTGCAGTTTCGCTGCCATTGTTCCCATCACTTGTCTTTATCATTCGGGGATAGACTATAGATAATCATTTGTAATCCTTTGTGCCCATTCCGATTTTTGTATTTGGTCAAATTTCACAAGGTAGAGTTTGGTATCATTAGCATGATAATCTAATCATCACAGTCATCTTATTACTAAAGTACCCTTATCATTTATAACTACTTTATTTTATTAATAATATTTAATTTTTGGAAATTAAAAATCATTGTGCTTGAAGTTATTAAAAATAAAATATTATTTTATTTAAAAGTACCAAAATAACCCCCGCATCTAGTAATAAGTACATAAATTAATGATTTCTATATTATTCTAAAATAACAATTTGTAAAATATTAAAAATCTTTTATTTACTTTATATTAGGTAAAATTAAATTATAAAATAAAGAAATATTGATAAATAAATTAACTTTTGTAATATAAATTATGCAAAAATATTTGACTTAGAAAATAACACATATATATTATAAAATCATAATTAAAGAAAATAAGAAAATTGGTTATATATAATATTTAAAAAAAAAGTTAAAAGAATTTAACACTAAATTTACTTTTCAAATTGATAAAATGAATATTAATTCAAAAATATAAAAATTTATAATATAAAATAATTATAATTAAAAAAGTTTTAATAAAATTATTAAATAAATAGTATTGACTGTAATTAATTTTATATACTTCATTGTAATGTTACACTATTTTAGATAAGAATTTGATTACTTTTTAAGACAACAATCCACTCACTTCGACCCTTCAAAATTAATGTCACGTAAAATCGCCATTTACTTGCCAAAAATAATGATTTATTCAACATGGGTAAAATCAACCCTAAATTTTTTTTAACGATTAAATGGAAATTAAAAACTCTCTTTTATTCGGTCTTTTTAAGCAAAGGAACAAAGCAAGGCTGTATGATTGAGGCTTCTTTGTGCTGCAAAACAAAAGCCATGAAAATCGATTGTCTAAGCCATGAGGAGTCCAGAATTCATCCGTACAGTAGCCAATCGTTACGCTTCCCAACTGCAGCTATGTTATCCCCATACTATCGCCTCTTTCTCTCTAGCCAAAATCATCCACTGCCACATGATTACTTCTGGGTTCCACCCGCGTGGCCACATTCTCAACCGTCTGATTGACGTCTACTGCAAGTCATCAAGGATCATCTACGCTCGGAACCTGTTTGATAAAATTCCTGAACCAGATATAGTTTCAAGAACCTCTTTGGTTTCAGCTTATTCTTTGTCGGGCGACGTTAAAAAAGCTCGGAAAATGTTTGAAGAAACCCCTTTGAGCATCCGGGACAGTGTTTTCTACAATGCGATGATCACTGGATATTCGCGTAATGAAGATGGGCATGCTTGTATTGAACTGTTTCGCCAGATGTTACGTAATGAATTTAGGCCTGATAATTTTACTTTCACAAGTGTTTTGAGTGGATTGGCTCTTGTTGTCAATAGAGAAATGCAGTGTAAGCAAATGCACTGCAGGGTTTTGAAGTCAGGGACAGGGTTTGTTACCTCGGTTTTAAACGCACTTGTTTCTGTTTATGTTAACTGTGCATTGATGTTCGAAGCTAGGAAGTTGTTTGATGAGATTAATGAGAAAGATGAATTGTCGTGGACAACGATGGTTACAGGGTATGTGAGGAATGATGAACTTGATGCAGCTAGGGAGTTGGTTGATGGGATGAATGAAAAGTTGGGAGTTGCTTGGAATGCAATGATATCGGGGTATGTGCATCGCGGACGATATGACGAAGCTTTGGATATGTTTAAGAAGATGTATTTTATGGGAATTAAAATGGATGAATTTACGTATACCAGTATTATTAGTGGTTGTGCTCATGCTGGATTGTTTCATCTTGGTAAGCAAGTGCATTGTTATGTTTTAAAGACAGAGGATAAGCCCACCCCTGATTTTTCATTGCCTGTGAATAATGCATTAGTAACATTGTATTGGAAATGCGATAAAGTGGATTGGGCACGTGAGATTTTTGATAAAATGCCAGTAAGAGACCTTGTTTCATGGAATGCGATCTTATCTGGGTATGTGAATGCTGGCCGTATTGATGAAGGTAGGTTGATTTTTAGGAAGATGCCAGGGCGGAATCATTTAACATGGACTGTAATGATATCAGGATTGGCACAAAATGGGTATGGAGAAGAGGGTTTGAAGCTGTTTAACCAGATGAAATCAGAAGGTTTTGAGCCATGTGATTATGCATTTACAGGAGCAATCACTTCTTGTGCCACGTTAGGAGCACTAGAGAATGGACGCCAGCTTCACGCTCAACTTGTCCGCCTGGGGCTGGATTCAAGCCTGTCAGCTGGAAATGCACTGATTACAATGTACGCAAGGTGTGGTGTTGTGGAAGCTGCCAATGCACTGTTCCTTACAATGCCCTGTGTGGATTCAGTGTCTTGGAATGCCATGATTGCAGCTCTGGGCCAGCATGGGCATGGTATTCAAGCATTAGAACTTTTTGAGCAGATGTCGAAGGCAGGCATTTTACCTGATCGGATTACTTTCTTAACAATTCTATCTGCTTGTAGCCATGCAGGTTTAGTTAAAGAAGGGCAGTATTATTTCAATTCAATGCAAAGGCTTTATGGGATAACCCCTGGTGAAGATCATTATGCCCGTCATGTTGATCTGCTGTGTCGAGCTGGAAAGTTCTTAGAAGCAAAGGATGTGATTGCGTCAATGCCTTTTGAGCCAGGTGCAGCAGTTTGGGAGGCTCTCCTTGCTGGATGTCGAACTCATGGAAACGTAGATTTGGGGATCTTAGCTGCAGAACGACTCATTGAGCTGATGCCACAACATGATGGAAGCTATGTGCTTTTGTCTAATATGTATGCCACTGCTGGCCGGTGGGATGATGTTGCAAATGTACGAAAACTAATGAGAGACAGAGGAGTACGTAAGGAACCTGGATGTAGTTGGGTAGAGATTGAGAACAAAGTCCATGTATTTTTGGTTGATGACACAGCGCACCCTGAGGTTCAAGCAGTCTACAATTATCTTAATCAGCTGGTGCTGGAAATGAGAAGATTAGGTTATGTTCCAGACATAAAGTTTGTGCTACATGATATCAAGTCTGACTGGAAAGAACGTGTCTTGTCTGCTCACAGCGAGAAGCTTGCTGTAGCTTTTGCACTCATGAGGCTTCCTCGTGGAGCCACAGTCAGGGTTTTCAAGAACCTTAGGATTTGTGGAGACTGCCACAATGCATTCAAGTTTATGTCAAAAGTGGTGGGAAGAGAGATTGTTGTAAGAGATGCAAAGAGGTTTCACCATTTTAGCGATTGCAAGTGCTCTTGTGGGGATTACTGGTAGGCAGAAATTTCTTGAGAGATGATTGGTATACTGGCCATGGCAGTAAAAGCACAAGTGGTGACTTACGCAACATATATATCTAACTCATGGAATTTTGTATTTACTCAAAAAATTTTTTACAACTGTGGAAGTGTGGATCACTGCAGAAGCATGAGAACTGAGCAGGCATATTCCCTTTTGAGTTATTGTTGGTGACTTGGTGGGATTCAACTTATGCAATGCTTGCTTTGGGACTTAATTCAGGGTTTAGGATTTAAGATTATTTACTTGATAAATTGCAGTTACTGGATAGCTCAACTGGATAAGCATCAGCAGTCCTCTTTTCATTTTTGTACCCTTTGTTATGTTTATTCAGAAATTCAGATTCTTTCCACAGGATAGCAAGTCTGATTTAAATTAGTGATGGCAATGATTTGAAAATTTTCTTTCTAATTACCATTTATTTGTGTTTTATACTATATTTCAATGTAAGTCATATTTCAAAATACGATCATTAATCAATTTTCCATAATATCTTAGACAAATACTTTTATAGTTTTGAGACATTTTTTAAATTGTTGAAAAATTATAAAGGAGGGACAGCTTCTTCTCTGTTGGAACACATCTATAATTCCTTATCAAAACAAAGGACTATATTTCAACAAGACAGTTATGAAATTAAAAACAATGGTTGTTGGGGTAATTTCAATCAGCATTCCTTCCACATTAACTACGGAAGAAGGAAAAGAAAAAAGGCGTGAGAAGCAAGAAACAGATTTAAACTGCCAAACAATTACAAAGGCCTGGCTGGCAGCTCAAAAGGACAGACGCTGCATATCTGATTTTCTGTTAAAAAGAAAAAGTCTCATGTTAACATAAAGTACTCCGTCAACCTTTTAGACTTCCCTGCAGTTTTCTTTTTCTTTTTCTTTCAATTATTGTAAGATTGGTTGCAAATTTCTTTCATACTTCAAATTGAGATGCTTCTCCCCATATTTCTTTGTATGAGTTAATTATGGACAGATAATTTAGACCTATTTTATAGTTTGACAACCCAATTTCACAACATTTTTTATGAAGTGTATGAAAATGTATTTTCCCATTTTAATTAAGGCTTCTAACCCTGGAATCAAGAATTTAACACTATCTCAGTAAATCTCACAATTATTCATAAAATATTATATTTATACATAATAAATTTGCCTGAAATTTTACCCTGTAAAGTATTTAACCAACACCAATTTCACAGTTATTTTTTATGAGATTTTGTAAGTCTTAAATTACAAACTTAAGATATGTCTTATAAATCTCATCTCATCCCATGTTCAAAATATGAATAAGAGATCTCAAAATTGTTAGTCTTAATATTATAAAGCATATTATTTATATAACATCTATCACAACGTTATGGAGAAAACGAACAGCATTAATAAATAACAATGACTTAATGATGTTAAACACAAAACAATTAGATTGAGTCAAGTAGAACTTCTGATCTTGAGTCAGCATTTGCCTACATCTGGAGTGCTTGATAGAAAATGCAGCTCGTCTTTAAGGCCTCTTCAATCACACTGCAATTTATAGCACTTTTAATAACAGCATAGCAAACTAGAGGATGTAGTGATTTTCTTTCAACAGATGATGGACCCAAAAAGGACAAAAGAGAAGGCCAAGAATGTTTTATTTAAAAAGACAAAAAAATTTGAAACTTAGATGAAAACTATTTTAAATAGTTTTTTTAATTCAAAATTCGAACCAACAAAACTGTTCAAACATGAGACAAAACGGTTGGATAAGGTCTTAATCAGATAGTAGTCGGTTGGGCCTTAAAATTTGGGCTCCAAAAAGATAAGGCCCACTCCACTTTTAACTTGAGCCTAGTTTGCCTAGATCGAGGCATGCGAGGTTCCACCTACCTTAGGTAAATCCACACCCTCCACAAAAACTTGGATGCCCCTTGGGGCCTAAGCCCACATTAAACCTTAGACTATATGTAACAGATAAAATAGCTTATGTGTGTCCAATATGGGATTCTACGCCAAGCATAAACATTAACTAATTTTTTCTCTTCAAATGGGCACTTCTGAGATCAATTTCTCATTTAATTTCGATATCAATTATGTAATTTAATCATGCATTAAATATCTACGTATAATAACTTACGTATTTGTACATATTTCTTGTTTATACACTCTTGTATAGTTAGTTGATATTTGGTAATCCCCCCACATGAATGAAAATTATCTAATTAAAATTGTGAATTGATTTGATATATACTAGATAAAAACTTTGAAGAGTTATTGCTTCAAGCTAGGTAGCTTTTAGCTTTGAACCTTCCATATTAATAACTATCGGATTTACTCAACAAGTGAAAATGATGTCTTGCACTATTCAACCTTTCTTGTAAATCAAGATAATAGGTATCACACAATTCTTTTTCGAACACCATTAGCTTTCATGATTGTGTTCATATTGCCCTAAACATATCTTGGTTTCTATAAATGGTCTAGAGAATTTAGTCTTGCAAATTCTCACAGAAATAGTCTCGTTTCACATTCATATAGGTGATTTCTTATTGAGAGTATCTTGCAATACATTAATTTATATCATCAAGATATAAGAATTAGTAAAAGCCTAGCTTATCCTAATTCTGAAGGGATGTGAATCCCGATAATGTCCAACCTCATCAATGTATTATATTTTAAAAATCAACAAAATATAAAGAAAATAGTAGTGGAAGATGTAAACATAGAAATAACTGAACTTTCTTACAGATCTTTAAGGAGAGACTTACATGTAGTAAATTCTAAAATTTTTCAACAACGTTTAAACATCCTTATGTTTGGAGGTAAACTTGATTTCAAATGTTGTAATCTGAAAAAAAGAAAAATAGCAATAAGATCCTTAAGGCGGCCGCTATCGTTTCTTGACAAGGATATCTAAGATCACCAACAACACATGTGACTTGCCTTTAACAGTTATCCATACAGATGTTCATTGAAACCTTAACAAGGAATAGTGGTTCTCTAATACTAGCTAAAATGCTTCTTAAGCCTCAACCAAAAGGTAATCTTCTTGCTTTTATCAATCAAGAAACAAGAACATGACGAGGATGAAGATTGCACAAAAAGCAAGAACAAGAATAAAGAGATGGTGCTACAAAGGTAGCGGCAAGAAGAAATATCTTGAGAAAATATTCTTTGTCAAATAAAAATATTATCTCCAAAAAATTAGGTCAAGAGATATCAACAATTTTTCTAACCCATCATGTTTTTATATTCTTACTCAATCCAACTTTTAGTTGGCTTTAGGATGAAAGAGTTTTAACCTAATTTAAAACTCCTAAATTAATTGAAACTCTTTAACCTTGTTTTAAGTGTTTCAAATTAACCAACCATTTTCTCCTAGTTATAACCTAACTTAGACACAAATAACTTAAGCTAGTATAAATTGGCCAAGCATGATCTAATGGTCCTAAACCTAGGCTTTAGTCGCATCATAAGTAATAGGGCTAGATAATGTTTCCATGAGTTTAATTCTATAATTTAAAGTCCATATATATATATGAATAAATAATATTTATCTAATCAATATAATTATCTAATAATTATAAAATTAGATAAATAAATTGGAAACAATTTTAGCTAGTATAAACATTTTTATGGATTTTATCTTTATAAAATCTTTAATTTAGTTAAAACTATTTTAACTTAATTTTAATCTTGTTTAACATTAATTATCAAAAAATTAATATCACAAGAATATTCCAAGGGATATTAGACCAAAAAATGAGATAAAAATTTTGATTCATGATAAAATCCCCATTCTAGGTGAAATCCTATTTCTATTAGAACAAGGTTTGCCCACTTTGTCATGACATGTCCTTGACACAACTAGAATTGCTTGGATGTTGACACACATGACTTAAAAGAAATGTGTTGCCTTTGGGTTATCTCTTGATTGGGATTTAGATTAGGCATAATGGGATGACAGCGAAGGGAAGGACTGTCAAACACATCGCTCATCCAACCGTTCTTCGAAGGCCACCATAAAATGGCTAAAAACTTGAAGTCATCGCCAGTCATTTGGGCTAGGCATGATGATGCTCATGGAAAATGACATTATGAGTTATGAAACTCGAAACATCGATTTCAAGGTCTATAAGATCTAGAGATTTGTCAATTGAGTTTCGGAGTTGGTTATGTATGGGGAAAGATTAGCACCTATCGCAAAATGGCCCAAATACGAATCCCGACCAGTTCAACTTAAATGGCAAGTATACCCCTTATTCCTATATATATATATACACCATTATGTTTTATTTCTAAGGGCCATATCATTATTATTTTCTTATTCTTTATGTTTAGGAACATATTTATTGAGATAAATCATTTACTCGACTTAACCCTATATAGTCATTATGAAATGACCATTTATCTTGGAGTCACCACCAATCTATTTTGGCTAGGTGAGATTGGTCACCTGTTAAAGCTCATATTTTAAGGGTTAGAAACTCTTAAAAACAAACTTTGAGGTCTGCTATTATACCAGAGATCACATGAAATGGTTTGAAAGTCGATTGCAATCATGAGTAAGAATCAATCCCTTTTATGATGACCAATAATTGGTACCTTATTACTTCTTAACTTAAGTTTGGATCTTTTATCATTTCAATATCCAATATTTAATTATAATTCCAATATAAAAATAAAATTTAAACAAAATCAAAATATCATTATAAAATTTTAGATATATTCTTCTGTTTGAGAAAATTAGATTTTTAATATTTTTGAAAATCAAAATATCTTTCGTACCCCACTTGAGAGCCAAAGGAATAGAAAATGTCAAAAAATCTTTTATACCCCACCGGAAAGCTAAAGGAATATGAAAAGTTTTATTTTAATAATCAGAATCTCTTACCTACCCCACTAAAGTTCCAAAGAATACGTAAGATTTTAAAAATTAAAATATCTTTTGTACCCTATTAGAGAGCCAAAGGAATACAAAAGGTTTAATTTTATGGAGAATGAAAAATCCCAATTTTCTTTTTAAAAAGGGAATCCCGCTATTAAAATAATATGTAGAAACCTTCTTATATTTTTGGAGAAATTCCATGCACTACTTTAATCGAAGACATTGCCCTAATTTTTAGAAATTTTTTATTTTATTAACAAAAATTAATATTTGTCATAAGACTAGTTTTGACTATACGTACGAAACTAGACTCAAAGGATTTGAACATGATTGATAAGACTATAATGTCTTTTAAAGTATTTTCAATATGAAAGTATCCTACTAACCCTAAAAGACTTAGCTTTAACAAAAAATTACCAAAATACCCATAGGCATACCTTTTAAGTGAAAGTATCCCGAAACCACTAAATGACTTAAAAATAATCATCAAAGATAAACCTAACCCTAGTGCACACTTTTATCGTCGCCACATGCTCACCTTTTAAAACTTCGAACGATCCAAAGGGCTTAAAGCACACGACTTAAAAATGTATGATAGTGGTGGTGGTCGAGCCTTTGAGTTATCCCATGATCGGGATTTAGATTAGGCATGGTAGTATGAAAGGAAGAGAAACTGTCTAACGGATCGTTCATCCAACTACTCTCAGATGGCCACCACGACATGGCCATAAACTTGAAGTTGCCACTAATCATTTCATGCTAAGTAGAAAACAATATTCCAAGTTACAAAACTCTAAACATCAATCTCAAGGTCTATAATGTTTAGAGATCTGTTGTTGCATTTGGGAGTTAGTTACGTGTAAGGAAGGATTAGCACCCCCACGACGCTCAAAATTAGTACTTACTAACTATGTCTCGCTTTCATTTTGGCTTAATCAATTCTATTTAGTCATTATTTAGATATAATCCCCTTTAATGCATGAACTTTTATGGAAAATGCAAATCTGAGTTTTGAAAGATAATTTGACATCACTTATGAGTCGCTGAAGTATGATGAACATAAAGATTTCTTATGAAAATAATTTTTGAACTAAACTTTTAAAACTTTGGATATTTCATATTAGGCAATGGAGAGATGCCAATGCAAAACATTGCCCTTTAAATTTTATCGAAAAACAAGTTTTAAATATAAAAGCATGATAGTTACTATATAAAGGGAATGTGTTAGTAAGACATAAAAGAATATAATAATATCATTAACAAAAAATCACACATAAAAGAATGTAAAGAAAAGGGATAATCAGAATGTATCTTCGATTATTGAAGAATAATCGAGATGACAATTTAAAGATGGGTTTAGGTTCGATGAAAATTTAAGGGAAAAAAATTCTAATCAAAACAATCAGAGGCATCTGAAAAAGAGAAAATTTATGGATATTTTGAGGTAAAAGCGGGCTTGATTATCTCCTTGGAGAAGTGAGGTTGGAATATCCCCGAAGATAAAGTCATGATAATAATTTTGATGATTTAAGAAAATAATTAGAATTCTCGAATAAATCCGAAAGAGAAAATTCAAGTTTTTTTAATGAAAATAAGGTTGGAGTATCTCCTCAGAGTAATAGGGTTTGAGTATCCCCAAAGATGCAAACTTTTGACGTTTTAAAAGAAAAGTTTTTTTTAAAACAAGATTTTAAAAATAGAAAATGAAAAATATGTATAAAATATATATTTTGTCTTAAGCCTTGATTCAAGTGTACAAGGCTTGTGTTGCAGGGGAATCAATCAGATACATTTTGAGACATTCAAATGTCTCTATAAAGGATATTTGAAAATTGGCTTAAAAATAAGGGACAACATCATGTCATCTCAATTTTCGAATTTATTCTAGGTTCATCTGAAGGCATTAGAGGGTGAATGAGCTACCGTTGGAAACATAACTCGATAAGCATTAAAGTAAAAATATTCCAAAAATCCTAGAAAATTACTTTATAGGCGAAATTAATTTTTAAATTTAAGTCTGTACTGTTACTGGTAGCATATGCAATGGAAAAAGATGCATTGAACTTTCAAAAATTGTTTTGGGCTTATCCGAGATTGTTAAATCATGAACAATACCTTTCTCGAGAAGAATTTTTACGACTTTCTAGGAAAAATATCCAAGAAGTTCAAAAAATCATTTGGTCAGCCAAAATGACAATAGAAAACTATTCATTGATTTTAGTAGTTCTAGATAGTAAATGTTTGAAAAATCCTATTTCTTTCATTTGAAATGATCCGAGGGCACACAATACATCATTGGAAAGCTATTTTGATGCCCTTTAAAGGAAAAATATCAAACAAATTCTAGAAAAATCCTTTGTAGTTTAAATACAATTTTTTAAATTTGAGTTTTTAAAGTGGGGATTATTCAATTTTCCCTTTATAGTGCTGCCAGAGCAAAAACAGGGGATTATTCAAATTTTTAGGTTTCTTAGAGGTCAAATTCAAGTTATGGATGTCTGAACATCCACCATATAGGGACTAGACTAACATGGGCATCACGAGTTCATTCACAATCCTATAGTGGTTTGAGACGATGAAACAACCCATTGACCATGCCATCATGGAGGTGCTAAACTCAATATCAAGGCTTAGTACATAATTTCTACCAAAAATGTATTTTGTTTTAAAAAAATAACATCTTTAAACTTATTTTACCATGAATCCAGATATGAAATGTTTAATATATCTCCAAGATTTGAAGACCAATATGATAAAACGTTAAATGCATTCTAATCTCCGTCTATTAGAGGTAGCATGAACTAAACTGGGGGATTTCTTTTAAAAATCAATTTTTAGCAAACAAGCATGCATCTTAAAAGGAATGAAGTGAATAAACACGACATGCATAAAGATGAATAGAAACTAAACATGCAAACTCTCAGAGGTGACATTTTGAGATGGAAGTGGGTGGCAAAAATGCAAAATGATAACAAATAAGATGCATGGAAATGAGATGAACATGCTTAAGTAAAGGAAAGCATGTTGATGTTCTAAAGAAAGCATTTTTATGATATGAGACTCCTTTAAATACAAGAAAATGCATGAACATACTCAATGCATGTTATGAATATTTAAATATGAGTTAAATATATGAATATGATAGGAACATGGCAAGCAATGCATGAACAAAGGCTATGATAATGATGAAAATGAAGCATGGCATGTTTGCATATCCAAACAACATCAAGGCATCAAAAAGGTCATCAAGATGCTAAGACTACCACAACCAAGGCAACAATATTGCATAAGAGTCCTAGAATGGTCATGGCAGCATAAAAAGCTCATTAAAATGATGTAGATGAAAAAATAGAAAATGTATAGAATAAGGTAGAAAATATACTAAAAGAAGCTTGAACTTTTCTCTCTTCCTAAAATAGTGACTTTAAGCTCAGTCTTTCCCTTTTCTTACTGTTATTTAGCAAGAAAAGGATGAAAGAAAGAAGCTTTCTCGTAATATGGTTGGTGGTGATGTGTTTTTAAGATGAAAGTGTGTGAAAGGTTAAGTTTTAAAAGGTGTTCTAGAGGTGGTTTGGGGGAACTATGGGAATGGAAGAAGGTTGAGGGTGAAGGTAATAGAATAGTGTTTCAGGAAAGTTTTTGAAACTAAAGATTGCTGGGGGATTCTTAGGTTGCTAAGCCAACTTTGCCTCTTTTAAACTTAAGGTTCAGCCAATGTTTTTGGGAGACAAGACAAGGGCATTTTTGGATCTTTCATTCATGCACTAGGGAACATCTCCAGCTACTATGCTCAGCTAACCTTCTTCCCATTGGTTCTGTGATACAGAGCAATGGGTAAAAAGCCTGCAAAAGCCTGTAGCCGGAGATATGCTTGGCATGCCCTCTTACAACCATATTTTCATGAAAGTGACCCTTGTCATTAGCCATTTAGCCTCTAAAATTTATTTAAATCCGATCATAGGCCCAAAGTCAAGTTCAGCAATGAATTATGATAGTTTCTTACTACAAAAAAAAAAACATGTTTGAAACAACTTTTTGAATGTTGAAAAATAGTCAAACCGGGCAAAAATGCCTTGGTATATTGATACAAAACATGTTTATTGATACACAAAGGATTTTTTACCCATGAGTATCGATAAAATAAGGTGTGTATCGATACTAAGAGCCAAAATTATTTCTAGTCTCAAGCTTAGAGGCCTGTATCGATACTTATGCTTGTGTATCGATACATTTTGCCAAAATTCATAACTTTAGTTATTGCCAAGGTTTGTATCGATACAAACATGCTATGTGTCGATACCATACCTTAGGTAGCGATACCCACCCCTTTTGTATCGGTACTACATGTGCAAATTGCATGTACCTGTGGCTTCCTAAGTTACCTCACCTTGGTCACAAACAATGAGAAATTGATGCAGGTACTTATCCAAATGATTCTAGTGACACCATAAAAAATGGCCTTTGATGCCTCATTTTACATTTTTCTTTAAGAAGGCCTACAGGCATTTTAGACTTTCCTAAAAAACATTTTTTGCTTGGCATCATGTCACCTAGTTGTGCCTAACAAAAATTGGCACCCAATAGTCATCCCTCAATTTTTATTTTTTATTTTCTGATTCTATCATCTTTTAATTAAGTTTTATGATGCCAAAAGTTGGCCTGGACAAAATGAGGTGTCTATAGCTGCCCTTTTTGGCCGTTGTTGAGTATTAGGAACAGGCTAAAGACAAATAGACACCATTTTGTTCAGGTAGGATTCCGGTTTCATGTGTCTGCAGAAAAATAAATATTTATTTAGTATTATGTCAAAATAGACTGAATATATCTGCACAAAAGAAAATTTTGATAAGTTTTCTAGGGTTTGACCTCTTTCTAGGTTATTTCCCTAGTTTACCCCCTCGATAGGTGCCATCAGCTTATTTGTGTAGATACATAATTTTGTCCGGGCCCCTTTCCCTATCAATCCAAAAATATCCGAGATGCAAAATTAGGCACTTGTCTCAGTGGAGGTAAATTCTCCTCAAGGGGGATGTACATTTTTAAGACCTATTTAATTGTATTTTAATGAATACAGGTGTACGTGACAAAATTAGTGCTATTTCAAAGGTCGTACAGCATAAATCTCGGATAAAAAACATGAGTTTTGAGGTAAATAATTAACTTTTAATATTATACTTGTGACATTTTGAAATTTATTTCTGCAGATGTTATGATAGTCAAATTCCCATTTTTAGGATTTTTTTTTGAGAATTTCTTGTTAAAATTTGGAAATTGACTATTGTACATTTTTATCGATACTTCTGTGGTATTATTACCAATATGCACTTCGAAAAATTAGAAATATTCAATAAAAAATTCATATTGGCATTTTATATAATCAGGTGTCAATTTGTTCATTTTGTAATTAATTTTGAATTTTTCATAGTATTGTGAGTATTATATTCATAAAATTTATCCGATAAAAATTATTTCAAATATTTTTTTCATCTTTATCAGTTTAATAAATTAATATTTTAATTAATGCAATAGATAAAATTCATTTTTTTTAATTTGAACACATTTTTAAAATTCTCTCGATTTAAAAATACTTGCTTTTCTTTGTCTGTCAATTTTTGGTGGGATTTTTCGATTTTTAAGTTTCAAAATCTTTTAAATATTTCCATTTGATCATTCTTAAATTAGTTTTTCAAAATTCATTTCATTTTATGGGTTTTGCATTTTTTAGAATTCCACTGTTTTTGTTATACAAAATTTTATAGACCATAAATTTTTTTCAGTGGAATTTTTCTCAATTTATAACTTTTAAAATTCTTCAAATATTATTATTTAATTCATATTAAATCAGTTTTGAAAAATTCCATTTATTTAATGAGTTTTAGAATTTTTCTATTACTAAGATATGGAGTTTTCTACTCCGCACATTTTTTGGGAGGATTTTTCTTAGTTAATAATTTTTAAAATTCTTCAAATAGTATTATTCGGTCCATATTAAATCAGGTTTGAAAATTTTGTTTTATTTTATGAGATCTCCTTTTTCTTTCATAATTTTTTTATTTTTGAAATATGGAGTTTTCTGCTCAGCAAAATTTTTTGATAAGATTTTTTCGAGTTTATAATTTTTAAATTTTTTTAAATATCAATATTGAATTCATATTAATTCAGTTTGTGAAAATTCAATTTATTTTATCAATTTTTCATTTTTTACGTATAATAATTTTTTCCAATAAAAGTTTTTCTGGTAAAATTTTACGAGTTTACTAATTTTTATGTTTTTTTTTCCTTCTTGTACATAAAAATTGTTTTTACTATTATATTGAATTAAATTGATCATACAAAATTTTATTTCAAAAACATAATTTTTGATTTGTACAATTTGGCCATTTTAATTATTTTTTACTGTATAATTTTACAGATGATATAAATATCTTCCAAAGTTTTCTAGAATGTGAATGACATCATCCACTAAAAGACAAAAATCATTAATTTAAATTAAATCCTAATTAATAAAAAGTAAAAGAAATAATAAATAAATAAAATAAGCAAATTAAATAAATAAAAGAAAATTATAGAATTTGGTGAAAGCTCCACCACCTTACCATCCATTAACTCTTATAAATAGGAGTTTGATTCTTCCATTTCAAGCTTTTGCAATTAGGAGAAAAAAAAAGAAAAATGCATAAAAATACATGAAATTTCAAGACTTTTTAAGGTAAAATTCTTGTAAAATTCTTAATTTTTGTTCATTTCTTGTTTGATTAATCTTATTAATGAGCCAAATGAATAATTGTGCTCATGAATTTTTATTCATGTTGAAAGGCCAAGTAATATGGCTTATGATTAAAATTTTTTATTTTGTTGTTTTGGTTAATTTTTATTAGAAATAATTTGATTTTCTTTGAGATTGTTTGCGTTTGTTGATATATATTATTATTTTCATGTATATATGTTTATGTAATTTTTCTTAATATTTTCTTGTTGTTTTATATAGATTTATTCATTATTTTTTTATGTTTTCATGCTTATTTATGCTTGGTAAAAATCGTAACATGTGTATATCCATATTTATGAAAATAGCTAATGAAAACAATTATTTTTTGCTAAAATATTATGCTGGCTGAGTCATGTGGGGGCTAATTTTGCGATGTTCTAATTTTATTTAGCTTATTTTGTAAATATAAAAATATTAGGGACTAGATTGCAAAAAGGCAATAATTTTTTTCCTAGAACATGTGAGCTTGGCCGAACCATGTAGACCTTCTTAGAAGTATTTTTATGCTCAGTCTAGTATATCTGAATGTGTTTCATGTATTATATCATGTTGGGGCCATTTTGCAATTTTACAAAGTTCAAGGACTAGTATGCAAAACATGAAAAAATTGTTTCAAGGCTATTCATGATTGGCCGATTGCTTGTGTGTACTTGTCAAAGTGTTTTCATGGTTATTATGATATTCATGAATATGTTTCATGTATTTCCCATCATTTTGTGGCTATTTTATAATTTTAAAAAGCTTAGAGGCTTATGTGTGGAATTGCAAAATTTTTGTTCTAAGGCCACAGGTGCTTGGCCGAATTGAAATTGCGAATATGGGTATGATTTTCATAATATTTTATGATGAATTTATGTTTAATTATGATTTTATTTTGTATAGGGACCAAATGCAAATTTTAAAAAGTTTAGGGATTAGTTTGTAAAAAGTTAAAAATTTTTGTTTTAAGGCCAAGATATTTGGCTGAATCTTCATAAATATATTTTTCATATTTATTTTCATATGTTTGTGATGTTTTATGATGTTTTTTCCATTTGGAGATTAAAATATAAATTTTAAAAAGTTTAGGGACTAAAAAGTAAATTTTAGTCTTTAGTGGTAAAATTGTCTTTTAGCCATTTTTAAAAATTTCTGTTCTTTCTATGGCCTTCCTGAGGACATAAAAATTTTCAAAAATTTTAGTATTTGTTCGGTAATTTAAAGGATACCAAATGTAATTTTCAAAATTTAGGGGTTAGATTGCAAATTTTGCATTTCAAGTCAAAATTAAATTTGTGGTTTTCCATTTACTAAATTCATATATTTTTCATCATTCTAGTGTCCATTCGAGTACTGGGATACTTTTACGTCAAAGGTATATCATAAGGGTATTTTGGTAATTTTTCTTAAAAATCGAGTTCTAGATAGTAACGGGATGATTTTATGCCTAAGGTGTACATTTAGGATAGATTTGTCATTTCTTATCATTTTAGTTCCTTTTAAGATAATCGGGATACTTTATGTTAGAGGTATACCTTAAGGGTATTTTAGTAATTTTCCCCTGAACCGAGTCTTAGGCATTCACCGAGATGCTTCTAGGGCAAAGGTGTGCATATTTAGAATAGGTTCACACTATTAGTGTTATTTTTGAGTCCATTGGGGTCATCAAGCTATTTTCATGTCAAAGGTATACCCTAAAGTCATTTTGTAATTTTGCATTTAAACCAAGTTTTATGTGATTACTAAGATACTTTTATGTTAAAGGTACACATTACAATTAGGTTCATTATTTTAGACTATTTTTGAGTCTTAGGCTATTTTATTGATACTTATAATAAAATTAAATTTTTAAAAATTAAGAAAATGTCTCCAATGTTAAAATAGTACGTGGAATTCTTATCAGAATATGCGAGGGGTTCCACGGATTATTTTAATAATGAGATAACTTTTTCAAATGAAAGTTGAGATTTTTTGAATTTTAGGAAAATAAAACCTTTCATATGTCATCGGCTCTCCGTGAGGTACGAAAGAGAATGGTAAAAATCTTCATGTTCTCTTGGTTCTTTGGGAGGTTATGGAAGATAATTTTTTGATTTGTAAAAATATTAAAACCTGACTTTCATGGAATAATAAATTTTATTTCATAAAATCTAATTTGTAAACATAGGGGAATTATAATTAAACATTGAATATTGAAACCAAATAAAGATTAAATTTATTTTAACACGTGATTAATAAGATATCGATTGTTGGGTATCACGAGAAGGTCAATCCTTACTTGTGATTGTAACGGACTCTTGAATCTTTTCATGCGATCTCTGGTATGAGCGCAGACCTTGGAGTTTGTTTTTATGGGTTTTGTAATCTTATAAATATAAACTTTGGCAGGTGACCAACCTCGCCTGGCCAAAATAAGATTGGTGACGACTCCAAAATAAATGATCATTTCATAATGACTATTTAGAGAAGTCAAGTGAGTGACTTATCTTGGCAATTCAGTCCCCAAGCATAAATAAAAAATAATTTTAATAATGGTATCGCTCCTAAAATAAAAAAAAAGTAATGATATATTTAGGAATAATGGGTACATTTGCCATTTTTAGTTGGGCCAGTTAAGATTCATATCCAGGCCATGTTGAGACAATGTGGGCTTTGATATATGTAAGTGTTCTGCTCTTTGAGGACTGAAGTAGGTTGTTTCTTGGGTTTGACCCCCAAACAGACACTAGCAGCTTGTGTGGGCTTTAACTCGATAAGTGTCTAGCTCTTTATGAATTGAGGTAGGTTAGCGTGGCGCCACTCGCTTGTGTGGGCTTTGACTCGATAAGTGTCCAGCTCTTTACGGACTAAGGTAAGCTAATGTGGTGTCACCAACTTATGTGGGCTTTGATTCAATAAGCATCTAGCTCCTTTGTAGACTGAGGTAGGTTAACATGGTGACACTAACTTATGTAGGATTTGAGGTAGGTAAGTGTCCTACTCTTTGAGAGCTAAGGTAGGTAGTTTCCTAGGTTTGACCTCAGACAGTTACCTTCAACTTGTGTAGGCTTTAAGGTAGGTAAGCATCCTACTCTTTGAGGATTGAGGTAGGTAGTTTTCTAGGTTTGACCCCAAACAGGTGCCATCAGCTTTTGTAGGCTTTAAGGTAGGTAAGCGTCTTACTCTTTGAAGACTAAGGTAGGTAGTTTCCTAGGTTTGACCCTAGACAAGTGCCACCAGCTTATGTGGGCTTTGAGTGTTAGAAGTTCTTACTTGGAGCCTTTCAAGGCTTTTCAATAACAAAAAGCTATACTTTAGGTTCTCCATTCATCTGACTTCTACATGTGGAAATTGGTACCTAAAGGATATTAAATGTTGTATAATGCATAGGGATGCAAGTGCATGTCTAAATGATGCAAAAGTTATGATTTTGAAAGCCTAATCCGATGATCAATTTTGGGAATCTTTTATTGTTTGCCTCTAACAGGTTTAATAGGGTGATCTCTTACCTCAGTAGTTGTCAACCTTCAGTGCTTTTAAATGTAGCAGTTGCTTCTAGAAGACGAAGGGATAATCCAGAGCTTAAATGTCCCATGTTCGGAGACTTTTGTTATGTTGGGTTTGGTAAGTATGGGGGGCTTTCTTTTATCCGTTATGATTGGAATGGTGTCTTTGGTGGTCTAAATGGACTATTTTAAATTCTGGTTGAGAATGGTAGGCTAGAAAAAGATTCTTCCCCCATATCCTGATGTTAGGGTTTAATGAGGGAAGATTTCAAGCACATTTTTAGCATACAAGGTTTAAGGGTAAGATGACTGTGTTTTCCAAAGCTCGTTCTTGGTCTTTAGACATTGAACACAAATTCTTGCAAAATTTCCATCTTTGTAAGTAATGTTAGGGAATTTTGTTATTAGTTTTGTTCATTAATTAAGCATCATCAATTAAATGATAAACATGATGTAACATCGAATACAAGGTTATGAAAAGATTTTGTGATAAATCATGTAATTGTATTTCATTCAAAGAAAGAGGGTACAAGTTATGACAAACTTTTGAAATTATACAAAATTATGAAATAAAAAAGAGATAAAAGAGGTTTTCCTGGCCGATTGGCCCCTAATTCTGATGACAAGAATTCTCCACTAATGCTTTCAAAGACTTTTCTCGAGCAATTTACCGTTTGGCTAACTCACAAGAAGATTCTTTAAATTGCCTCATGGTGGGATGGATGCCTCAAAGTTAGGTAGTTTTTTATTTTTCCAGTTTAGGTAATGATCGAACTTCATAGGTAGAATAGGTGAATTGGATTATGATTTGGTGCCTTGATTGGGCTTGTAGGTTAAATTGCTTTTGGTCTAAACTGGTAATGGTTTAGGCTTGATTTGGTTCGGGTGAAAGAGATCTAGTCACTTAAGCGGCCCCTAAAGTTTTCAACTTAAGTTGGCTTTTATTCTTCTTTTTTGTTTTTTT
>JBBYHO010000020.1:16904152-16919229 GCA_038382025.1 Adansonia gregorii
CATCCTAAAATCCTTTCAAGCATAGTATTTCTTAATAGAATTAGAGTTCATAAGACTAAGTAGTTCACTGCGTCCATCTTGGTTAAGATTAAGGCTCTTTCGAAAAATATATGTTTCACCATGTATAGCTTATCCTAATTTAGGGTCCATTTTCTTTGAGCATCTTTGTGATCGAGAAAATTTGTTTGAGCACCAAGTCACTTTCTAGAATTGAGTAGAATGGATCTTTTTATCATAAGCTCTTATCACGTGCTTTTGATACATCTGCCTATGATAGATGGCTTTCATTATTTTCTCTTTGATAAGATTGGTTCTTAACCCATTTAGCCTTTTCAAGTTGTAATTCCATCAAAACTCTAAGTGAAGGGACTTCAACCTCAATAGGTAGGATAACCTCTATGCCATAAACTAAAGAGAATAGGGTAGCACCTGTGGAAGTTCATATTACTAGGTAGTAGGCATGTAAAGCAAAAGGTAACCTTTTATACCAATCTTTGTATGCCTCGCCATCTTTTTGACTATCTTCTTGATATTCTTATTGGCTGCTTCAACTACCTCTTTCATTTTTAGATGGTATGGGATGGAGTTTTGATGTTGAATCTTTAATGAGAGTAGACTACTTGCATCATCTTATTTTTAAGGTTACCTGCATAATCAATAATGATCAGCTAAGAAAAACCATATCTAAAAATGATGTCTCATTTCACAACCTTGCACATGACTGATCTGGTGACATTGGCATATGAAGCTACCTCTACCTACTTGGTGAAATAATCTATAGCAACTAAAATGAAATAATGCTCGTTAGAAGCCTTAGTGCTCATTAGAAGCCTTAGAGGTAATCAGCTCGATCATGTCCATGCCCCATAGAGGAAAAGGCCATGGAGCTATCATAACATGTAAAGGTGTTAGTGGGATATGGATTTTATCTACGTAGATTTGGCATTTATGGCACTTTCGAGCATAGTCATTGCCATTCTTTTTAAGAGTAAACCAATAGTAGCCTGATCGCATGATTTGCTTCACCATCCAGTGTCCATTAGCATGTGTATTGTAAATTCCTTCATGGATTTCATTGAGAATTCTTTTAGCTTTGGAGGCATCTATGCATTGAAGTAGTACTTGATCATGACCTTTCTTGTACAAAATAAAACTTATCTGAATAGGAGCAACATCTAATTCTCGATTAACTTTGAACATGGATGATAAAGTGGCTAAGATGTTAGCAATTTGGTTATCTTCTCGAGGTAGATATTGAAAGCTAATATCATCAAACTCTTTTCTGAGTTTCGAGATTAGATTCCAATAGTGGATCAGTTTAACATCATGCCCTTCCCATTCTCCTTTCAGTTGGTAAATGACAAAGGATGAATCTTCAAATACTTGTAGTGTTTGAATGCCTCTTTCAATGGCTACTTGGAGTCCCATGACATAAGCCTCATATTAAGCCATATTATTGGTGCAATTGAAGTTCAATCTTGAAGTGAAAGGGTAGTGGTTTCTATCAGGCGAGATAAAATTGCCCCAGTTCCATACCCCAGTGCATTTGAAGCTCCACTGAATATTTTCCAAGATGACCTACACTCGACAGTGTTCTCTACCTCAGATATGCACATCAAATCTTTATCAGAAAATTCAAAGTCTAAAGGCTGATATTCATCTATGGCTTGGCTTGCCAAAACGTCCATTATTGCACTACCCTTGATGGCTTTCTGGTTTACATACATGATGTCATACTTACAAAGCAGGACCTGTTACCTGGCTAACCTCCTTAACAAGGTGGGAGCTTCACAAAAATACTTGATGGGATCGAGTTTGGCGATCAGCCATATAGTACAGTACAATATGTATTATCTTAACCTTAGGTTGTCTAGGTTAAAGCATAACATAGCTTCTCTACAACTGAATAATTATTTTCATATTTGTGAACTTTTTGCTCAGGTAGTAGATAGCTTGTCCCTTCTTGCCTGACTTATGTTGACCTAATACAGAGCCCATTAACTTGTGGAAAACTGATAGATAAAAGATCAAAGGTTGATCGGGCACTAGTGGCGTAAGTACTGATAGATTCAAAAAGTAGTATTTGACCAAACCAAAGGCTTTCTAACACTCGTCGTTCCATTTTCCATGGCTTTGTTTTTGAAGTAGCCAAAAGATCAGGCCGCATTTGTTGGTTAGCTAAGATTTGAATCTGGCTATATAGTTTAACCTTTCCAAGTAACTTCTCACTTCTTTTTTAGTTCAAGATTGTGGCAGGTTCTGAATGGCCTTGACCTTGTTGGGATAAACTTTTATTCCTTTCTCACTCATAATAAAGCCCAATAGCCTACTGGACATGACATCAAATGTGCATTTAGCAGGATTTAGTTTGAGCTAATATCTATGAAGCTTTTAAAGAATTTTTGCAAATTAGCCACATGTTCACTCTTTTTTGGCGATTTGGTAATCATATCATCCATATAGACCTCAATTTCTTTGTGCATGAGAGGAACAATATCACTATTACCTTTTGTAGGATACTCTAGCATTCTTGAGCCCAGAAGGTATCACTTTATAGCAAAAGGTGCCTTACATGGTCATGAAGGTGGTCTTTTCCATGTCTTTAGTTGCCATTTTGATTTAGTTATAACTCAAAAATCCATTCATGAAGGATAGTAGTGCATTTTCCATGTCTAGTATAGTATTGATATAGGGCAAGGGAAATTATTTTTTGGACAAGCTTTATTTAGATCCCTATAATCTACATAAATTTACACTTTACTGTCCTTTTTTGGGATTGAGACTATATTGGCTACCCATTTAGGATATTTGGCTACTTCGAGAAATCCTGCCTCAAATTATTTTTTCACTTCTTCTTTGTTCTTTGGAAGCATTTCGGGTTTTATCTTTCTAAGCTTTTGTTCTATGGGCAACACTCAGGTTTGAGGGGAAGTTTATGGACCACAAAAATGGTGTCTAATCTGGGCATGTCCTAGTAAGACCAGGCAAACACATCCTTATATTCTTGGAGAAGACTTGTAGTTCAGCTCAAGTTGATGGTTTTATAAAGGTTCCAATCTTAATTTTTTTTGTCTTTTTCCATTCCAAGGTTTATGGTCTTAGTGGGTTCCTCATAAGGTAATATCTGTTTTTCTTCTTATTCAATTAGCCTTAGCAGGTCTGGAGGTATGAAGTTCTCTTTAGACTCGACCTCACATATGCAGGTTGTTTGCAAGAAATTGATTTTTGAAGTTTCAGTATGAGTATTCACCTCACCTTAATTAGGGTACCTGAAATATGGAAAAATAACAATTTAAATGGAAAAATATGTAATGAAAGGTCTAAACGTTGACAAGAACTATAGACACAAAGGATGAAATGCATAATGCTTAATCATTTTCATTGATAATGCTTAATAAAAGATGCCCATACAAAGGGTCCTATAATGCTTTTAGGTGAAAGCATGTAGGTTTAGTTCATATCATTACTTTAAAGCACACTTAAATAGTATAGGAATCTCAATTTTAGTCTAAACACTCAAAGGAAATCCTAAGGGCACAGACCAGTCTCTAGGCTTATCACTGATGTCTCTAGCTTATTAATTGCATTGACAAAGAGATCCCTAAACTCCTTGCATAGTATAAGCATAACATTGGCGGAGCCCGTATTCATATGTCCCTCCTAGGAAAAAACTTACGAATGGGTGAAAATACCATAGGTTAATATCCTATGTCTTGTCTAGAGAAATGAGCCATCCTTTTCTTATGGTTCTTTTGAACTTGTTTTCTTTTCTATTGTAACTGGCTTGAATCCTTACCCTCTTTTGTTGATCTGATTGACAATTTTCAAGGCTTAAGCAATTCCTTTGAGGCATTTTTTAAGTCTTTTTTTAGCTTGGGCACATTTGTTGATAATTTACTTTAGACCCATATGAATGCTCTTTGATAGGCGAGGCTTAACCATTGGTGACCCTTCCTTGACATAAGTAGTGTAGACAAACTCAAAGGATTGGAAAAAAGATTCTGGGAAATCTTTCTCAGGTTCGACATATGGGACACTAGTTGAGGTAGTAGCAATGATATCTTCTTCTCCTCTGATGCCAGCAACTTTGTTTTCAATGATGAATTTTAACTTTTGGTGTAAAGATGATGGTATTGCCCCCGTAAAGTGAATCCAAGGCTTTCTAAATAGGCAGTTGCATATGGAGCAATATCCATCACGTAAAAGTCTACTTCGTAAGTGCATGGGCCAATTTAGAGTGGAATAATGATTCCTACAACATTTCTACAAAGTTCCATTGAATGTGCATACCACCACGTGATTATTCTAGCTATCAGATATGTCAATGGGAAGCTTGTTCAAGCATGGCACGGGCATTATGTTTAGAGCCAACCCGTTATCAATGAGCACTTTGGGTAACATGGTGCCCTTACAGTATGTAGTCATGTGAAGGGCTTTGTAGTTTCCTTTTCTTCTATGTGGGATTTCATCATCGCTAAAGATATGTAATTGTCAATAATGATATTGCTCACTAGGTGATCCAATTGACTTATATAGATGTTGGGAGGGACATAGGCCTTATTCAAAACCTTCAAAAGGGTATTCCTATGAGCTTCAGAATTCAATAACAATGACAACACAGATATCTTAGTAGGTTGTTTGTTCAACTGATCGACAATGCTGAATTTGCTATACTTGATGAACTTAAGGAGTTTTGTATCTTCTTTCTCACCACTAGCTCTTTAACAGTTGTCAACTTTGAGTCTTTGGTTGCAGACTTTGGTGCTTGTAGAGTTTCACCTTTTAATGCTGTTGAGGTGTGACATTTGCCACTCTGAGTTAGATGACTTGTCCTCTAAAGGTCAACATTTGTTATTTGCTAACTAGATTCTTCGGTGATCAAGGTTTTACTTTCATAAGTCCAAATAACTACTTTGTTGTCCTTGTAAGGGAAAGAGGATGAAAGTTGAATAATCATCTTTGGCATGGGCTAAATAGGAGTAGCTTTAACTCTCAGTTGATTGTCAAAAAAGAGCAATGGCCTTTTAACCCTATAAAAGAGGATTGTTTCTTTCTTTCTCCATAATGTTGACAGACAGTACTGTAGGGGTTCATTTTTTATTATAGAATTTGATGCTGCCCTCATTCATCATATTTTGAACCATAGCTTGAAATTCTTTGCATGTTTAAAGAGTGTGGCTGTAAATAATATGGAAATTGCAGAGGCCATCAATTTTTTCCTCTATCTTTTCAATCGCATTAACCAATTTAGCTTGCACTGGGATTTGCTAGACCAAATTCATTGGTGTCCTCACTTTATCTATGTTTTTCTACAATCTCATAGTTCTCTTCAATAACCATTTTACTTAGCTCAACTTAGCACGAGTTTAAGATGAACTGGCTTCAGTGCTAGATTTTAGTTGTTGACTAGCCTTTATTTTTCCCCTTTTTTTTTGCCTTTGCAGATATTTTTCTGTCTGATTCATTTTTCATTGCCTCATTTATCATTCCATAGAGTATGACTACAATCATGAAACTTTTTGGGAAGCTTTTCACTATCTTTTTGTAATAAAGGGCTTGCAATATACAGATGAATCTGGGTAGCTTCTTTCATCCATTTCAAAGCATACTACCTGAAACTTTCATTAGCTTTCTTTTTCGTGCTCCTAAAAGAGAGATAACTTGAAATCCAATCGTCAGTAGGCCTCTCCTTATCTATGGCTTTAATAGATGGACCAACTGTTTATCCCACTCCTTATAGAACTTAATCTTAGACCGGTCTATCATCCTTTAGACCATTCCTAAGAATGATAGGCAATGTTGCAATTATGCCTTTGACTGTAGTGGCAGCAAGATGGCCTAACAATTTTTTCGCTTTGATCTTTGATGTCTGAGACTATTTTGACTCTCATAAAAGCTTGATAAACTTTATTCGTCGATGTTTTCACTTTTCTAATGCTTCTTTTGATCTGGTAACTTTTTCTGTCAATTACTGCATTTATTCTCAATTATGCCTAGTTAGGTAGTGGATTGGCTCCAGCATTTGGTATAGGCCCTTGTTCAACTTTCATCACACCTTTTTCTAGCAAACCTCAAACATTTCTCTTAAATAAGGTGCAATTCTCAATAGAATGACCTTGTGCTCTAGCATGGTACTCGCGATAGGTGTTTTCATCATACCATCTGGGATATGGCATTGATCTTGGGTTTGTGAATATTGGGGCCATAATCAATCTGCTAATAAATGAAAGTAAACCTTTTTGTAGGAAAAAAGGAGTGGCTCAAAGTGCTTTCTTTCTCAAGGCATTTGTTCATTGTTTGGCACTTGCATTTTTTATGGTGCGAGGTTATGCACCTTTCATGTTTTAAATAGGGTTTGGTGCAAAACTCATTTTTGGAGCAAACACAGCAAAATAAACTAGTTGTGGTGCTAATGAGTGAAGGTTAAAACTCAGATTCAACAGGTTTGGGAGATACATAGCTTGTGTTGGATGCGCATTTCGATTATATCTTGCAGACACTTAATTTCGTCTGGGTCTATTTTTTTTTATAATCCTCAATATCTGAGATTAAGGACTAAATGGCAACCTTCATTGAGAATGATCTTTTTCAGATGAATCAGACATTCTCAAAACTTTTTTATTCATAGTTAAATGGCTGCAAGTTTACGTGATAAAGAAGAATCACATTTTATCCTTAATTTCGGATATATAAGAGGAATATTTAAGAGAAAAGTCATTTTTTATCTATTCTTGTCAAAATTTTAAGAATTGTTTCTGTGAACGATATCACGATCAAATTTTTCATTTAAGACTTTTTAAAGAATTTTCATTAAACATGGAAGTTAACCTCGTATAATTATACTGATACCTGTATGGTATTTATGCTGATATGTACTCCAAAAAATCAAAAATATTCAAAGAAAAATTTACATTGACATTTTATACCATAAGGAGTTAGGTTGTCCATTTTTGTGACTAATTTTAAATTTTTCATAGTATTTCGAGTTTCACACACGTAAAATTTTCTTAATAAAATTATTTCAGGTTCTGAATTCTCATCTATACCATTTTTTAAATTAATATTTGGGATAATAGGTTTTATTCAATTCATTTTTATACAAAATTTAATAGATTCTTTGAAATTTTCTTGGTTCTGAAATACGAGTTTTCTTTTATTTGTAAAATTTTATGATGGAATTTTTCAAGTTTTCAACTTCAAAATTCTTTAAAAATTTGCATTTAATTACTATTAAATCAGTTTTTTCAAGATTCATTTTATTTTAAAAGTTTTACATTTTCTTCCTGTTTTCAAAATAAGGGATTTTTACTCTGTAATTTTTTTGAGATCTTTCTTAGTTTATAATTTTTAAAATTCTTCAAAAATTATTTTTTAATTCATATTAAATCAGTTTAGGAGAATTCCTTTTATTTTTATCAGTTTTGCATTTTTCCTTTAAAATTCTTTTATTTTCGAGATACGAAATTTTTTACTCCGTAAATTTTTTTAGGAAGATTTTTCTTAGTTTATAATTTTTAAAATTTTTCAAATATTATTATTTAATTTGCATTAAATCATTTTGGGAAAATTCTTTTTATGTTATCAGTTTTGCATTTTTCTTTTGAAATTCTCTTGTTTCTAAAATATGGAGTTTTCTACTCCGTAATTTTTTTCAAAAAAAATTTTCTTAGTTTATAATTTTTTTAAATTCTATAAATATTATTATTTAATTCATATTAAATCAGTTTAGAAAAATTTCTTTTATTTTATCAGTTTTGTATCATTTTTTTGAAATTCTCTTGTTTTTGAAATACAAAGCTTTTTTTACTCCGTAAGTTTTTGGGAGGATTTTTTTGAGTTTATAATTTTTAAAATTCTTTAAATATTATCATTTAATCTATATTAAATCAGTTTTTAAAAAATTTATTTTATTTTAGGAATTTAAGAATTTTTTCTGTTACCAAGATATGATGTTTTCCACTTGTGAATTTTTTTGGTAGGATTTTTCTAAGTTTATAATTTTAAAATTCTTCAAATATTATTGTTTAAATCATATTAAATCAGTTTTGAAAAATTAAATTTATTTTATGAGTTTTGCATTTTTTCATATATGATAATTTTTTTCAATAAGGTTTTTTTCTTGTATAATTTTACGAGTTTTGTAGTTTCAATCAATTTTTTTTTCATTTTAAAACTTTAGTTATAATTATCAATTATTAATTTTCTACTTAATTGTTATTATTTTAATTTTATTTTAGTTATTAGTTATTTCCCATTAGTTTCATAGAAACTAGTTGAGTTAATCTTCAACTTTTCCCCTAACTAATTTGGTTGGTTTCTAGTTACCAACTACATGATATTTTCTAGGCAATCATGACAATATTTTTTTGAATGACCTTTGACTGTTTGTTAAATTAATGCAAATCTCACCTTTTTGTGCTAACTATGAGAAAACTATAATAAAATAAATTAATTAATTTTTTTCTTTTCTTCTCTTGGAGTTTCGGCCAAGAGGATTTGGGGATCCTCTTGGCCGAACCTCCCCTTTT
Organism: Adansonia gregorii; assembly: GCA_038382025.1. NCBI lineage: Eukaryota > Viridiplantae > Streptophyta > Magnoliopsida > Malvales > Malvaceae > Adansonia > Adansonia gregorii. The sequence continues at coordinate 16,912,681 of JBBYHO010000020.1, forward strand.
ATAAAAGGGTAAAGATGTGTTTTCATAGGGTTTTTTGGGCTAGAGAAAAAAAAAGAGAGTTTGGAAGGAAAAAAAACACTAAAAATATACATTTTTACTTAATTTTCATGTTTTTCTTAAGGGATCACACTTGTTTTCTCTTCTTTTCTTTATTTTGATTCATTTTCATCATTATTCATAAGCCAAAATCATGTTGAAGCTCATGGATTCTCATCTATGTTGAAAGGCTAAACATGATGGCTTAAAATTTTTTTAGTATTATTTTGTTTTTATTCTTTTTTTAAAACTAAATCTCATGTATATATATGTATATAATATTATTCTTGTTAATATGATTTTGATTCTTTTTTTTTTACATTTATGTGGATGATTCTTTCATGTTATTATGATGTTGATATGTTGATTAGAATAATATTATATTTAATTTATGATTTTACTTTGATTTATGTTTGATAATAACCATTTGTGCTTATTTTCATGATTTTTTATGTCAAAGCATGTATGTATTTCATGTTTTTCACCTTGGCCAAATCTTATTGGAATTGTTCATGATCATTTTGTGCTTATTTTTGTTTTTATTTCATGGTTTTTAGATTATTTTGTAATATTAGTTAACATAGGGACTAAATTGCAAAATTTGTAAAAGTTTTTGACATTTTTGGCTTCATTGAGAGCTTTGTAAACCGTGAGATTTTTTATTTGTGTATTTATAAACATGATTTAGGTATTTCTAACATTTTAGGGGGTCATTTTGTAATTTTAGAAAATTTAGGGACTAAGTTGCAAAACAATGAAAAATTATGCTTTATGGCTTAAAGTGCTTGGCCAAACCTTTGTACACATTTTTGCCTTGCTTTTCTTAGTTATTCTTTGCTGGGTTGATGATTTCTTGTGATGTTTTGTGATATCTTATTATATAGGGGTCAAAATATAATTTTACAAAGTTTAAGGGTCATTTTGTAAATTCTAGAAATATACTTTTTTAAGGCCAAAATGTTTGGCCGAATCTTTGTTGGTATTTTGCTGATTTTTCATATATGTTTGCATGTGATTTTTGTGATTGTTTAGGTTCTTTTATTATGTAGGGACTAAAATGAAAATTTAAAAAAGTGTAGGGACAAAATAATAAATTTTAATATTTTTGCAGCAAAATGGATATTTTACCAGTTTTAGAGATTTTTATTATTTCTATGGCCTTCCATAGGGATATAGAAATTTTTATAACTTTTCGTATTTGTTTGGTCTTTCCAAGGATACAAAATGTAATTTGTAAAAATTTAGGGGCTTGATTGCGAATTTTGTATTTTAACTCAAACTTAAGATTTTAGCTTTTCCATTTAGACTAAATTCATCTACTTTTCCTTATTTAAGGTTATTTTAAAGTCTATTAGGGTTACTAGGATACTTTCACGTTGAATGTATACCTAAAGGACATTTTCATAATTTTTCTTACTAGGATGCTTTTATGCCAAAGGTGAATGTTTATGGTTTATTTAGCCTTTTAAGGTTGTTTTAGTATCCATTAGGGGTACTAGGATACTTTCATGTTGAAGGTACGTCTTAAGGGCATTTTGGTAATTTTTTTCATCAAGATGCTTTTATTCCAAAGGTGAATGTTGGGGATTCATTTGGCCTTCTAAGGTCATTTTAGTATCCATTAGAGGTACCGAGATACTTTCATGTCGAAGGTACACCCAAAGGCATTTTTGTAATTTTTTATAGGGATGCTTTTATGCCAAGGGTGAATGTTTAGCATTCATTCGACCTTCCAAGGTTATTTTAGTGTCCATCAGGGATACCATGATACTTTCAAGTTGAAGGTATACTATAGGGGCATTTTGTAATTTTTTCATTGGGATGCTTTTATGCCAAAGGTGAATGTTTAGGATTCATTTAGCTTTCTAAGGTCATTTGAGTGTCCATTAGGGGTATCATGATACTTTCATGTCAAAGGTATGTTGAAGGACATTTTTATAATTTTTTTGGGGATGCTTTTATACCAAAGATGAATATTTAGGATTCATTCGGCTTTCCAAGGTCAATTTAGCATCCATTAAGGGTGCTAGGATACTTTCGTGTCGAAGGTATATCCTAGGGCTATTTCCATTATTTTCTCCATCGGGATGTTTTTATGCCAAAGGTGAATGCTTCGGATTCATTTAGCCTTTTAAGGCCATTTTTGCTGTCCATTAGAGGTATCGGGATACTTTCACGTCGAAGGTATACCCTAGGGGCATTTTGATAATTTCAGTAGAACCAAGTCCTATGTGATTACGGGGATATTTTCGTGTTTAAGGAATACATTAGGAATAGGTTTGTCATTTTAGATTGTTATTGAGTTTTAGGAAGTTTTATAAATATTTTCAATAAGATATAAACTTTTCTTCTTAGAAAATTAAGGTATTGTTTCCAAGTTAAAATAATACATAGAATTTCTCCCAAAATATGAGAGAGGTTCTGCGAATTATTTTAATATCGAGATATCTATTTCAAAGTGAAAATCGAGATTTTATAAATTTTGAAAAAATAATAATAAAACCTTTCGCATTCCTCTGGCCTTCCACCGGGGTGCAAAATATATTTTTAATTTTAAAACCAAGCGTTCCTCTAGTTTTTCGTCGGAAAAAAAAGCTTTCGCGTTTTGTTGCTTTTTCGATAGAGTACGTGAGATATTTTGACTTTCAAAATTTTGAAAACCCATCTTCCTAACATGAAATAATAAATTTTTTTAAAAATTAATTATTTTGGGAATCTATAACTAAATGCCATATGTTAAAATCGAATGAAAATTAAGTTTCAAGTTGACACATAATTAATAAAGTAGTAATTTTTAGGCATCACGAGAAAGTCAATCCTTACTTGTGATTGTAACTGACTCCTGGACCCTTTTATATGATCTTTGCTATGATCGCGAGCCTTGGAGTTTATATCTAGAGTTTCGTAACCCTCAAAATACAAACTACAATAGGTGACCAATCTTACATAGCCTAAATAGATTGGCAGTGACTCTAAATAAATAATCATTTCATAAGTCATTTCATAATGACTATTTAAGATTAAGCGATTCATCTTGACTACATGGTCCTCAAAATAAGAAAATGATGATAATGATATGGCCCATAGAAATAAGAGAATATAAAATAGTGATAAATTTAACAAATATAAGAGCGAAGGCCATTTAAGTCAGGCTTGGTGAGGATTCGTATCCGGGCCATGTTGCGACAAACCTGGCATGACTTTCTCTAACAGCATTCACCTTCTTCTCCTTACCAATATTTATTGGCTTCTTGACTAACTCGGATGATTATCTAATAGATAGCTTGCCACTTTTGATAGCATTATCGATTATTTTGCCTAATATAACCATATCAATAAAATTTTTCGTGGCATTTCCTGTCAGCCTTTCGTAGTAGGGAGCTTGTAGAGTGCCAGCCAACATGACCATCGTTTCCTTTTTTGTTAAAAGGGGATGAACATAAGCTGCCTCCTCTCTCCATCTTTGAGCATATTGCCTAAAGCTCTCAGAGGATTTCTTCTCCATGTTCATAAAGAGAGGCGATCTAAAGCCTAATCGGACATGTGTTTATATTGCTCTAGAAAAATGAGAGCCAAATTTGCCTATGTCTGAATTCTTATAAGATCCAGCCCTATATATCTTCAAATAGCTGCCCTAGCCGACTGTCCTGAAAGCAATGAATTAGTAGTTTCTCATTCTCTTCATACCCAACCATTTTATGGCAATACATGCGAAGTGGGTAGTGGGGTCGACACTCCCATTGTATTTTTCAAAATTTGACACTTTAAACCTAGGCGAGATAATGAGACTCGAAACCAACCCTAACGATTTTGTGTCCATGATCCTAAATTTGTCACTTTTTTTAATAGCTTGAAGGCACTTCTCTAGTGACTAATATTTGTTCAAGTCTTTATTTTTTTTGATAACCTCTTTACTTTTTCTTGTTCCATTTGCTCATCAAGGTTTAGGGCTATAGGCCTTGCTAATGAAGAGCTAGCACTTGAAATCCTTGGACCAGATGAGATGATATTTTAGGGTTGATTTAAATGATGGATAAATTGATAGGATATTTTCTCCCGGAGGATGTTATCTATGCAATGTCCTTTCTTGAGCATTGATGACTTCAATACCACCATTCAAATTGTTTTCATGCTTGGTCAGTTCTTTTCCAGCATCACTTGTGCTTGCTTCCCTTTTTCTTTCAATGCCTTAGACAATAGCTTGTTTAGTTTGGCAATTTAAGCTTGGAGTTCTTCATTCCTACAGATTGATTACTCTTGAGACTCCCTATACATGAGTTCAAGTCTTTTAATGTTGGCTTGGTGATCGTTTTCCATCACTTTTCAATGATTGTGAGTGTATATCAATGATGAACTATAGGTTTCATGTTTAGAGCACTTTAACTTTAAATTATTATTGAATTAGGCTCTTATGTTATTAGCATGTTTGTTGTGATGAAAATAAATGGCTACTAACTTGAATGAATAAAACAACAAAAGAATTTAGTTAGTCATAGAAATGCAAAAGGGACAATTTGATTAAGGGGTAGCTGCACCAATAACGTCTTTTATTCAAGCAATAGAATATCCTAATTACATATGATTAAATTTGAGAATGCCTAACATGGTTATATTGCCTAATCACATGCTCTAATATAACAATTCTTGTTCATAGGGTCCAATAGGCAGAATATTGTGTGTCAAAGATCGTGCCACATTTACCATGTGTTCGGCTTCTAATTGAGCTACCTAAATCTGCTCGGTGAGATGGCATTAGTGATCTTGATTGTTTTGGCATGCCTAGTCAATCATTTGTAGCCACTTATGCTCTCACTGTTCAAAGGCTTTTGCTAGTTCATTGATTTTGTCTTGGCGAGCTTGCAAAAAATGCTCTAGATCTTGGATTCTAAGCATCAAAGTTGTATTCTCGACATGGTTTGCCCTCAAATCATGTACTTGAGCTTTCAATCGTCCATTCTTCTTCTGATAGGCTGATATAAGGGCATAAGTTCTAACTGTCGCAACATACCTCAGGGTAGATCCTCGCGGATTTGTGGGTGTTTATAAATTAAAATATTTTTCTAACTTGGAATGTTTTCTTGATCGAGACTTTTCCTTTGCAATGTGATGAGAACGAGAAAGTAAAGATTCTCAATTTATGACATTGTGAGAGGGACCATAAGATGAATTGCTCATCTTATTGGTCTCGGATGACCATCATAAAATGACCAATAATTGGAGTCGCCATCAATCATTTTAGGCTAGGCATAACCGGATGTCTATTGAAGCCTATGTTTTGAGTTACAAAACTCAAAAATCATTTTCGCAGTCTATGTAGTGCAAAGATTCATCATTTGGGTTTGGGAGTTGGTTACACGCAATGAGGCACAAACCTCTTCGCAATGCCTGAAATCGGTACCTTACTAGCTATGTCTTATCTCAGTTTTAATTCTTTCGATCTTAACTCATCATTATTTTGATATAAACCCTTTTAGTACATAAATCTTATGAAAATACAAACCCAGGTTTTAATGAAAAGGATTTAATCTCATATACACCCTAGAGAGATGGGGAATATAGAAATTTTCAATAAAATGACCTATGGATTTTACTTTGAAAATGGAATGTTCCACTTTGGGCATTGGAGAGATACCCACGCGAAACATTACCTTTAATTTTATTTGAAATGTTTTGACAACATGAATGCATATAATTATCATAAGGAAATCATGCTAGTGAGGAAATAAATGAAGTAACATAACATGGATCATTCAATTATCTCATAATTGGCATCGATTATCTGAGAATAACCGAATCGACAATGTTCGAGATGCATTTGGGTTTCTTGATTAAATGAGGTTTTTCTGACACATTCATGGGAGTTTAGGAAAAGAAAAAATTAATTATAATTGAAAGACAGGGTTGGAGTATCCCTTCAAAAATGTGGGGTTAGAGTATCCCCTTAGATGACAAATAATTTTGATAAAGGGGCATTTTTAAATCTTGACAATTTTGAAAAGCGAGGTTGGAGTATCCCTATGGATACAAATCATTTTGATAAAGGAAGATCTTTCAATCTTAACAATTTTGAAAAATGGGGTTGGAGTATCCCTTCGAAAGATTAGGATTGGAGTATCCTCAAAAGTGATATGTTTAACACTTTTTAGAGAAGTCGAGCTAGAAAACTTAAGTTGACCAAACTTTGTGATTTGGGAAATGTGTGAGCATTTTGACAACTTTTGGCGAAAGAAATTATTGCGAATAAGGATGGTAAAGATGTAAAATGTGTTTGTGCCTTGACACAAGCTTATGAGAGTTCAAAGCATGTTCTCGCATCTGGTCAGGGTGATACAGAGACATTCGAATGTCTCGAGATGAAATTTAGAAAAACAACTTAATTTTGACCATAACCAAAAGCAAGGGACAACATCGTGTTATTGTGCTTCCCGAATTTATTCTAAATTGGTTTAAAGGATTTAGAAGGTGGACAACATACCACTAGTAAGCTAACTCAGTGAGGGCTAATCTAAAAAT
>JBBYHO010000020.1:16922236-16953821 GCA_038382025.1 Adansonia gregorii
CCTTTTTTACCAACAATAAATAACACATTTATGGGCTACCATTAAAACATAAGATATTTAAATTTATTCATATTCATCAAACCAGCCATTAAGTTTCACAACATTTTTCATTTGTACGATATTTTTGGTTGAACCTAATTAATAAAAACAGTCTTTTCTTAACGATTTTTTCTTCGAAATTACTATTTCTAGGAAAAACATTCGCTTTCTTTCTCTTTCGTACTTTTTCTTTCTTTCTTCATTATTTAAAGAAAGAAATCACGGATAAATAAGAAAAAAACTTTCATAATTATAAAATCTGTTTCACAAATTTATCACCCTACTCGTCTTTCTCAATATTCTCCCAAATCTTAAAAAAGAGAGACTTTCCTCTCCTCCGATCCTTTCTTCGTCTTGGTTTATGAGGTACTCTTTTTCTATCTCTTTCTAGATCTTTAATTTTCTTTTTCGTTGTTGGAGATCTGTACTTTTCTTTTGCCAAAATCAAATCGATTCGCTTTTTATTGATCTCTGTTTTATAATCTTTGGGTTTTTTTTGAAAAAAAATTCTTTCCTTTTCTGTTGTTCTCTTAATTTTTTTGATTTTTGTTTCATAATTCTTTCCTTAAATCATATCTTTTAAAGTTTTTGATTTATTTCTCGATCATTTCTAAATACATCCATTAAATAGAAAAAATAATAAATCCTTTGGGATTCTGTTGATGTGAAGACAGAAGCAAGTTATTTTGCGAGAAATTTTTCTTGCCTTGATCTGTAGTTTTTAGTATCTTGGATTTTTGCGAAGCTTTCTTTTGGAAACCTTTTGAGGGATTTTGATTCTATTGTTATTTGTTTATTGTTATTTTATCTTGGGTTTTCTTCTTTTGTCAAAAACGGCTTTTCTTTGGCATTTGATCCTTTGATTGTTAAACTAATGTAAAATATATTTATTTGGGTTTATACATGCATTTACCTTTTGTGCAATTTTTCTCTTTGAAATGTTCAATTTTTTTTGATTACTCTCTAATTGATTTTAATGTTTGTGCCTATGATCTTGGCTTGCAATATATCTACAGCTCGAAGGAGAAACCCACTCTTGGGTAAGTTATTTTTTATTTCAAGATTTCTTTTTTTGTCTTATTTTTTTATACCATTGAAGCTGATTGGGTAACTATAATGCTTAATATTATGAGTTTTCGGTGTCAGTTACATGACACTGAACATTTTAAGTAATGAGCCAAATTTCATGTCTTCTAGCTGTATTTGTTTTTCGGTCTCCTTATCTGTGTAAATTAGGATGCTTTAGTTTTCTAGAAATGAGCTTTTTTATGATTTTCTAACTTTGTCATATTTCTTAGAGATTGGTGCTTGATTCATAAGTGAAGAAAGTTTGGTCTAGCAGGCTAGACATCCTTGTTTGATGTGTCATACCCCTCCTCTCCCCCCCCCCCCCAAAATTGAACCTTTCTGTGTCTTCCTCTTTGACAAAACTTGATTTCGTCATTCTATAATTCAGGGTTTTGTTGAATTTGTTTTCATAAATGTGGGGTGCATAGAGTTCCTTGATAAATTCGGAACTTGTTTCTGTCATTTATGGTTTAGATTGGGGCTGATGCTGAAATAATTTTTAATTGACTTCTCAAAAAGTCTGTGTATAAGTTTCATTTATCTTTGCGCAGTGGTACGCGGATTAAGCCCCGCAAACGGAATATTGCTGCACCTCTGGACCCTGCAGCATTTGCTGATGTGGTAGTCCAGATCTATTTGGATAATGCTGGTGATTTGGTAAATATCACAATATACATATCTTTAATCTAGGTTTAAACTTTAGCATAACTTTAGACTTCTAGTTGGTTGTCTTCTGCTCACTGATCTAACACTAATGTCATGCAGGAACTTGTTGCCAAGAACCTTGAATCTTCAGATCTTAACTTCTCAAGATACGGTGACACTTTCTTTGAGGTAAACTTCTTGATTTGAGATGGAATATCAACTGTTTTGATATTTTCCTTTTAAAGGGGCAAAAAAACATTTGATTGCCCTCTGCTATTTCAGTGGATCTTCAGATCATGCATTAAGAATGGGATCTACTGGAAAAATAGAAATGGGATTCTTCTTTCCATTGTGGCATATGCTAGCTAGGTGTTTATTGGGTTGATATTTTGAGGCTAACACTTGATCTACCTATCATGCACGCCTAGAGGTTTGATAGCAGCATCAAATTTCTAAGTAAAACTTGGTACTTGTAAGGACCAGATTTAGAGTGCTTGGCAAAATTCTTTTTCCTCAAACTTTTGTTGTGGTGATCCTCCATATTATTGGGTTAGGTATCTGCTACAACGTTAAGAGTGTCCATTTTATAGTTTCGTAGTTTCATGCTTATTTTCTTTAGTAAGGGTGACAAGTAGTTGTCTTATAAGATAACTTTTTGCAATTGACCTATCTAAATTTACCTTCTCGTACTTTTACACTTGGAATTGACTAATTCTGCTCCTATAAAAAATAGTAAATCTAGATATTTTTGATGTTTGACCACAGTTTGAAGTTATTCAAGACTTTGTGGTTCTAATTGCTTGCTTCCTCCCTTTTCCCTTGGTGAAACTTAGATATACTGCTTTGGAGCAATCTAAATTGGCAATTGCAGGTTGTGTTCACTGGAGGCCGTACACAGCCAGGCACAATCAAACCTGATGAGGGAGAGCGCCACCCTTACTCTATAATAGAGTGTGAGGCTAAGCGTGAAGCTATTTTGCCATCTGTGATCTACATTCAGAAAATCTTGCGCCGAAGGCCTTTTCTGATAAAGAATCTTGAAAATGTTATGCAAAAACTCTTGCAGTCCTTGGAGCTTTTTGAGGATAATGAAAGGAAGAAGCTTGCAATTTTCACAGCACTTGCTTTTTCCCAGAAGCTATCGGGGCTGCCACCTGAGACTGTGTTCCAGCCACTCCTCAAGGACAATCTTGTGGCAAAAGGGCTAGTTCTTTCATTCATAACAGACTTCTTCAGGGAGTATCTGGTGGATAATAGCCTTGAGGATTTAATTTCACTTCTAAAGCGAGGGAAAATAGAGGACAATCTCCTGGACTTGTTTCCATCCGCAAAGCGATCTGCTGAAGGTTTCTCTGAGCATTTCACGTAAGTTTTCTGGCTTAAAGATACGGGAATTGTGTCATTTATAATTTTCCTGCATGATCTGATTTCCAGAGATTCTGTAATGTACAGATCCTCTGGAGTTGTAGCCAATATCATGGATAAGTGATCCGCATTTTGCTTCCTAATTTATACTAGAGCTGGAGATAACAAATTTTGGTTTTAGGTGAAAAAGGATCATACCTTTTTTGGGTTCAATGTTGGCTGAAGTGGACCTGACTTTGGTCCTAGTTGTGAAATCAAAGGAAAAAAACTAGACATCAAGATTAAAATTGCGAATATATAATTTTACTTGTGGCATAGTTTTTGTTGAAACTAGTATTTACACCATGTTTCTGGCAATACCAAGGTAGGCTCTGGAAATGTTGAATGTATTAATTACTTCGGTGTTATTCATAACTGTCTGCAATTATTGAATCTTTCTTGATTTTGTGTTTCATGTGGTTAAGTACATATGCTGATCTCTAATACCATCATGACTTGGCTGTATGAAACATTTCGAATTAGGTGCTTTGGCATGCAGAATAATTGAAAGGATAGAATAAGAATCATAAAATGAGATATGTCAATGGATAGTGTTAACTGATATTATCATATCCTATGTTTATTGTGCAAGATTAAGACTGGATAGGATAATATTTTATTCTATGCCATGTCTTATCTATAGAAGATCATGGGTAGGATAGGATATTTTGCCACTGACCAAATTTGCAATTCATTGAATTAAATATAATTGAAATTTATAATTTTGTTTTGAAATATAATATACTCTCATAATTTTCTTAAGAGCTAGATTGACTTTTCAAAATGAAAAGTGGTAGTTCTATTTAAAAAAAAAATGTATATTTTCAGTCGAGTTTTCGTCTCGTTTTATTTTTACTTATCAATTTCATTTTTCTTCTGTCTTTTTTCCCTTTTTTCCTTCTGTTGATATTGGGGCAAGCCGCCTGACAGGGAGCCTGGAGGCCAGATCACCATGGCTGTTCAAGGCACCCCATGGCATGCTTGAGCCGGGGGACCAGATTTGGTCACTTCAAGTGCTGATCGGGTTCCAGGAGCTCCATTTGGATCCCTCCTTGGCCAAATCTGAGAAGAAAGGGACTCCAGCCTCCTTGTGCTAACATAAAACCTGGCCAGTTGTGCCGGTGAGAAAGGGAAAGAAGAAAAAAAAAGATGAAAGAAAAAAAGAAAAAAGAAATAAACGATGGCATTTAGGCTGGCCAACCAAGAGATGACATGTGGGTAAAATAGGAAATATGATAATACCAATCATCTGATCCTATTAATCCACCCATTTTCAAAGGATTGAGTTATACTATACTGGAAGGATGATTCGTCTTATTTGCAATCCATCCTTCAGTTTAAGTGAGCGCAAAACTAGGCAGAGGGTGATTTTTTTTTTTTTGTATCTATTGAATTCATGCACCTTTTGTTTGTTAAATATGATCCCGACAATGTTACAATGTGCAATTCTGTTTTATCCTTGGATTTGCTAGTGAGTTCATAGCATCATGCTGTATCTTTCTGTATATCAGGTTACTTGACTGTTTTGAAACTTATTTATGCCTGATTATGTTGATTTCCAGCAAGGCAGGGCTGGTGCCCTTGGTTGAGTACAACGAGAAAAAAATATTTGAGGTAAAACTTAAGGAAATGAAGTCTGCTTTGACAGCCCAGATAGCACACGAGTCTGACATATCTGAAGTCATTGAAACTGTCAAACAATGTGTCAAAGATGCTAAATTACCTGATATTGAGGTTGTACGAATTCTCTGGGATGTAATAATGGATGCTGTTCAGTGGTCTGGAAAGAACCAGCAGCAGAATGCGAATTCAGCTTTACGACAGGTAATACATTTTGTTTTTTGACATTTTTTTTCCCTTTACCCTTGTCTGATGGAAACTTGATGCATCATAGGAGATGCAGGCATTTAGCAACAAAATGACTTAATGGCCCAAACCCCAATAAGTAGATTCATGCCTGGTCTTTGTCTGCACCAAAATGAAATGAATCTACCATTGTTTAACATATTAAAAACAGGTTCATAATTGCTATCACATGCTTTCAGGAAAATAGTTTATTCCACATTTGTTGCAAATGTGTAAGAAAAATTATCAGAAAAAGGCAGCATAAAGGAGAGTGCTAATTGCAACCTTGGTGCAAAAGGACGGTAAAATGTGTTGAATCTTTTGCAACTAATAAAGATTTTGTAATAGTATATAATCTACTAATGGTTCAAGAACTATTGAGTGTTCAAACTTTTAATCCATTCTCTTTTGCCTTGTCCCATCCCCCCCCCTTTTTTTTCCTTGGTAAATATAACCTGTGTGCATGTGCGTGTGGATGTGTCTTTCTTTTTCAGTGAGTGATACATTTTTACTTTCTCCTTTCCTTTTTTTTTTTTTAATTTATATTGGGTTTGGAAGGGATATTGGTGGTGGATAGTGATAAAAACAATAACCTGTTTATGATAAAAACAACTGATGCATTTTTTCTTTCTCCTTTCCATTGGCTGAATTTATTTGGGTCTGGAAGGGGTATTGATGGTGGATAGTGAGAAGGGGTGGGGAAAGAACAGCAAACCATTTATGATAAAACAATTTTTGGATGTCAATTCTTTCACTTCACTCAGGCCTTGGCTTTAGGTAAGAAACTTGGATGGCTAACTTTCTGAGACCGCAAAGGTTAGGGGAAAATTGATGCTTATTCACATATTTTGACAAATTAATAAGTTTTTTTTTTAATTTTTTTTTTCATTTTGGTTTAGACGGTCTTTTCAAGGGTGCAAGGTGCACTTTTGGTGTTAGAGCTATTATATTCCTTGAGGCCCAAGGCGGGAAAAAAAAAGTGCTTGCACAAGTGAATGGGTGATAAGTATACATGTGTTTTTTGTATGTGTATCTGTGTATTTGTATAATATAAGCTTAAGATATATATATATGTGTGTGTGTGTGTGTGTGTGTGTATATATATACATGTGATAATAAACTCTAAAGATTGGTCTAGGTTATCTTGCAAAACATGAAAGATTTTCTTTGTTTTATGTATTTATTTTTTGGTCGGCCAATATGCATGATTTCCTTACGATCTCATGTTTGTTGTTGAATATTCAAAACATTGATAAGTAGAGAGTTCAATGTTGTCCCCCTTTTTTTTACTATTTAAGGAATAGTTAATGAAACAAAAATTTAAAACATAACTTCAATTAAACAGGCTTTTTTGCATCTTACAACAAAGTGTGTGTAGGTGCACCGGGTGTTCACCTGATGAAATGTGCCTTACTTCAAGGGGCCTGAGGTGCTTAGATGTGGGCCTGATTCAGATTCATGAGTATGAATGCTAGTACATGCTAGGTTGGTTGTTACTTGAATGATAACTTTATGTTGCTCGGACTCATTGATGTTGCTGATACACCCGTGTCGGCATTGCCATGGGTATGGGATCCCTGCCAGATTAATGGGATATGGCTGTGGTGGTAGCAGAGGAAGAAGAAAAAGAAGAAAAATAAGGAAAAGATGAAGGTAGTGAAGATTTAGAAAAGAGAGGAAGAAGAAAGGATGAGGCGGAGTTAGAAGAGAAAGGATTAGGAAGGGGAGGGGCTGCCCGAAAAAAAAAAAAAAAAGGAAGAAAGAAAGATGCGCGGCTCCAAACAAAACCAAATTACGGTTGTTTTTCTTTTTTATCATCTGTTGGGCTTTAGAACCATAGGCCCAAAATGTTTTTAAATGCATAAATCCCATCCAAAAAACAAAATTGTTATGTTTTGGGCTATATATTTTAGGCTATTTATAAATAAATCAAAATTTTTTGAAATCGATAATAATTAAAAATAAATTTTATAAATAAAATATTTTTAAAATATGAAAAATAATTTTATTTATATAAAATATTAATGTATTATATATTTTTAAAAAAGATTTAGTATGATGTATTCATGCACCATTATTATAATCAAACAAATAATTCTTTCAACCATATATATATATATATATATATATATATCTATGTATATGTTTAAGTACATGTAAAACGAATCCCCGAATCCTTGCCCTTCACTTAGATCCTTTTAAGCTCTATACCCGTGTCTTAAGTTCAAGGCTGTGATGAGTCAGACATCTGGACATATGTCAGCACCGACACCCATACCGGAGTTTGAGCCACATGGTCGCATTTCACTTCTTGTAATTCTACAGTTTAATTAATACAATTGGTTTGATATTTGTGATCTTTGCTCTCTTATATGGACCACACTTGTGGTTCATTGCCTTTTCATATTTGTGCTGTTCTTGATTATCAAACTTCAGCATGATAGTTTTGCTAATTAGGGACATTAGTGTCAGCTTGATTTAGTTCCTTAGTATTTTTCTCGGAAGTTTATTTGATTTCTTCCAGAGGTTGGATGGATACCTGGTTTAAGTTGACGAGTGAAGTGTAGAAGTAGTTATTTTGCAGTTGTGAAAAGCATCAAAAGATTTTTTTTTTTTTGAAAGCATTCTAAAGTGAGGTGTTGGCTCAAATTGATTATTATTTTTTTTGTAGACATCTTCTTGTACTTTGGTTATGTTCTTCCGTAATGCTTAAAGTTCAATGGTTATCATTTCCTGCCTGTCAAATTTCAATATATATGGTACCTGGCCCGTTAAATTCTCATGTTGCCCCAATTTTTTTTGACCCCTGCCTGGGCTTTGCTTATGTTCTACACGAATGCATTACTATCTACCGCTGCATGAGTTCAACGGTTATTGATTCCCATGTATGTTAATTTTCTACCCTGTCACCATTCAATTCTAATACTGGTTGTAGTGGTGCACAATTTAAGTTGATATAGTTCTGTCAGGTAGAATAAAATAGCCATATGCTATTATTAGTTGTCATTTTGAGAAAAAGCACGGAAGTAAATTGTTGATTGGGATGTGTTTTCTTGACACAGGTCAAAACATGGGCAAAGCTGTTAAATTCCTTCTGCACCAGTGGAAAACTTGAGCTGGAGCTTATGTATAAAGTTCAGATGCAATGCTATGAGGATGCGAAATTGATGAAGCTATTCCCTGAGATTGTGAGGTCTCTTTATGACCAGGATGTCCTTGCAGAAGACACCATTCTTTACTGGTTCAGCAAGGGAACAAACCAGAAGGGCAGGTATGTGTTTCATTTCGTATTTGCTTTTTTATCATTGACAAGAATGAAGTATCATCCGTGGTTCAGCTTAGCCCTTGACCGACTGGTTGGAAATTGGAACATGTGTTAATGAATTAAAGTACTGAATTCTCACTTTTGGAGTTAAGGTGAAGGTTCAGTGTTTTTCTTTTGTTCATTATTTTAATGTGATAATGAAGGCTACTGTTTCATCCAAACCCACTCGTTGAGGTCATAAAAGGCAATAGCCTCACATTTTGCCTTTTTTAAATGCTATATATATTGCTTTGGAGTCTGCTGCATCTATGATTATATGGGTGAGGAAGTTGTGTAGAATACGGGTATAAGTTTTTCGATATATTTGGAGGATCTTTAGAGGGTTAAATCCCTGTACCCATATCTGAATGTGTTGGACATGGGTGTTGGACACAGCTACTACAAGAAAAATGAAGAGACAGATCAACATAGGGCAATACCAAAAGAATAACTATTTATACTACAGTTTTTTTCCCCTGATTTTTGAACCCTAGCTTATTATGCTTATTTTTGTTCTATCGAGTTCTCTTTTCTGCATCCATATTACATTGCTCTAGTTTCCTATATGGTCTTTAAAAAATGTACCAAGATTGTCATTGCAGGCAAACCTTTGTGAAGGCCCTGGAGCCATTTGTGAAGTGGCTGGAGGAAGCTGAAGAAGAGGAATAAATGCGCGCGCACGGCGACAATAATAGCATGATCAACAATAAAAGAAGGATGATTATTGTGATCAACCTTGTACTAACTGTTCCTTTTTTTTTATTATTAGCTGTGGTGTTTCTGAGACAACCAAAACTCATAATTCCCAGATTCTTTTTGACGTTTGGGTGTGCCTATTAGTTAAAATATTTGATACTGCTGCTACTGTTGGTGTGTGCTCGAAATTCTGGTGCTAAGCCTTATTAATGGTTTTGAATAAAAATATGTTGCTTTATGCTGTGTCTCCTGTGCATGTGCTTTGGTGGTTCAATTCAGTATTATTTCTCATTGCTTTAGAGATTGCTTTGCCTTGCTTTTTTTTAAAAAAATATTTTGCCTAAATGATTGCTTTACAATTTGCATGTGGTTTTAGAAGTTAGATAGATTTATGCTATGCATGCTGGAGAAGTAAAATAGATTTTAGAACTTGTGGCACGGTATGAACTAAGAAGGATTACTCACCTAAATTTTAATTCATAATCGTACATTGAAATTTCAAAATTTTTTTGCTCCATTTTTGTTAAGGTTTGCTTTTTCCTTTCTTAATATTATTTGAAATGCAATAAGCATGGGTTGAAGTAATGTATGTGGAAAAAAATTTTATTAGTGTATATATATATATATGTAAATTTTATAAAAATAATTTTTTTTTTTAAAAAAAAGAAAACTTTTCTGAATTGTTGATCACTGAAACTAAAGTAACATTTTGATGCTGGGTATCATTGGAGTGCCGACATCATCAGATTACAAGACCTGAAACATTGATATCACCAGGATGTAGACTAACACGGTTATGCGAGTGTGGAGATGATATTGGAAAAATTAAACATGGCATGAAAATAAAATAAACGCAACCTTAACATATTAATTTATATAACATAAATTATTAATAATAAAATTTATATAATATTTTGAATATAATTATATATTTAATAATATATGAAATTGACATAACTACAATCATTTATCTGAAATTTAAATTTCTTTGCTATCATATCATTTTAAGAATTAGCATTTGATTTAAAAATCAATATGCATCAGATATTTGAATTCACTAACTATATGAATTTATTAAATCACTTTTTTAAAATAAAATATATAAAATTAATTCTACATTCTTCTCTTTCTTCCAAATCTTTTATTCCTTCTTTCGCCATAACTTCACCTAAAACCATAGATATCAAACATTAAAAACTTTACTCAACAACGCATACACATGCTAATCCAAAACTTAAATAATTCACAAACCATACATCTCTGATGCCTTAGCAACCGCCGTCTCTTGCGCTGACCAGGACGCCGCACTAGCTCTTCTGGCACGTTTGGCAGGTTTCGTCTTAGACATCCCTTTTAGATATTAACAACCATCAAATATTGCTTACTACTCACGCGACCGCTCTTGAAGAAAAACACCTGCTTCTTCTCGTCGATGTCTAAGCTCGCCCTTTTGTTGCTTGTCCACGACCTTTAACCCATTGAACTAAAAAACCTCAGGGCCTGCCATTTTGGTCACCATGAAATATTGCTCCTTCCTCATGTGAGCATTTGATGGGAGGTTGACTATCAACTTCCCTCTTACCTAACTTGCAGGTAGTAGAAGCAAGACTCACCTTGCTTCAATGAATACAGCTCCTTTATTACCCTTATTGATAGCAACCAGTCCTTCTCCTTGCACACAAGGAAGTACGATAATAAAATTGCCTAACTGTTCAATTTTAGCTGGTTAGGCGACAAATTATATGTCATCAGTAACGCACAAAAGAATGGCTCTAAAGGAAGGTGAAACCCGACTTTAAAAACATGCAGATAAAACGGTGCGCTATCTCTTTTAGCAAATGTGGCCCTCTGTTGTGCCTCCACCTCGATAATCTGGTACCTTCTGATGTTTATTCCTCTATCATGTATCTACCTCCGGACAATTTGCATATGTATGAATCCAGTATACACCTCAACTGACTTTGTATTCAAATTGGCAATCAACCCTACCTCATCTCTGATCGCCTCTTAAGCACCATCACCATCAGACACTTCCCACCCTACCCTAACTCCTAATCGCCACTTTGCTCTACCACCATCGTTTCCCTCAGTTCTTTCCCCTCCACCATCACGTGATCGCCCACACCTCTCTGACTTAGTCTTCCAACTATCTTCCTCACTTTCTCCCCTATTTCCTCTAGTCTACCTTTCCTCGCAACAGACTTGACTAAAAGCTTTCCCCCTTTTACTATCCACTCCAAGCACTCGTTCCCACCCCATAATAGAAACCAAAAAAAAATTCAAAAGCAAACTAAAAACTTACCAAAAACTTAACACTGGCAGTGCCCCCCACTCGCGACTCCACCTGCTTGCTTGTTGCAAAAACAACACATAAACAAAATTAACATAGTTTTCCACATAACAAAAACTTCAATAATCCCTCACTAGGCACTCTCATCACTAAGCTTACTTTTTCTGCTCGAAAGTACCTTACAACTACGCTACCAAACTCTTTCTTATTTATTTTTCTCTCTTTCCCTTTTCTTTTTTTTTCTAACCACACTGTGATTCCCTTTAACAAAACCTCTCTTATATAGTGAAAAAGTCTAACCCTTCATACTTCACAGTTTAACACGTGTCACTATTTCATTTGTCTCTTCCTAAAGTCCTGCGCACCACTGAAACCTCCTTCTTTCTTTGTTGTCCCTTGTAACACTTGTCCATCCATAATTTTTTCTGACGCATGGTATCCCTTTAATGGCGCCCCTCCATATTATCCTGGCAGAACACGCGTCCCACCCCTATCCTTTCCCTCTCTGTCATGTCACTGAAAAGTTGCCCTCTTTATTATCTGCCTGCAATTACAGCTACCATTAATGACACCTGTTACCTTTTGCATTTCAAACATTCCTGCCCAATCTATGCTTCAATTTGCCCTTCGACAAAAGTCCAAATGCCAAGTTACTTTATAATTGCCTTTTGGACTAAAAGGGCAATTGTTATACCTATATATGGATGATCACCCCAATAACTCATCGCCATAACCTAAAAGGCATCCAGTGCAACCTAACAACCGTTAAAACAGCATCAGACAACAATGTGACTTCTCGATAGTAGCATGACTTTAAGACTAACATCTCTTAAGTGACGGCTGACTAATAGAGCCAACCATAAGGCACTATACCCTGACAACTAGGTCCGTGCTAGACACCCTTCTATCAAATCACTTGACATATTGTCCCAGACAACACATATTAAAAGGTAAGCAAACCCAAAAGTAAGCAGATCTTTTTCCTTAACTCTGAATCTTCATTGCTGTATCCTTAAAATATCACATACTAACTTAACCATCGTAAAGGGCCCCCGAAGCATAAACTTCGACCCCTTTCTAACCTTCTTTGTGTTGCAGGGCCATACTCAACCTCTCGTAAAAGAAGCATCAACATTCTTCATCACCAGATTAAAGGGAACAAAGAAGGTAATTAAAGCCTGAACAATAGCAAAGACGGGGGTATAATCCTCATAGCAGTCATCGGGCTCCATGTTAAGATAAGTTGTGATGCCTATGCAACATTTGCTGACTACCTCAACAGCCAGCACTTTCGCTGGCTTTGTACCCTGGGCATAAAGGTACCCTTCCCATCTACCTCTCCTAAGTGTGCAGTGATAATACATCCAAAATTAGAGTGCAGAGAAATGAACCCCATCGACTTATCGTATCTTTGAGCAGCGCGTTGGACATAGAATAAGTCGTGGGCGTGGGAATGGTTGCCGGCACTGGTGGCTTTGCATAGTATTGGAGATGAGTAAGCTCCAACTGTAAATAAAAGTGCCATTTTAATTTTTGCTATCTTCAAACTCTCTCTGACTCTATACTTATGACATTTTTGTACTTAGAAGAGAATATGAATGTATTAAGCATTGCAATCATAATAAAAGAATTGGATCTCTAATATTATCAATTTTGTTTTGTCAATATTAGATTTACTATTTACATAGGATTGCAATGGATTTATATATGTGTTCTTGACCATTGGTTATTCGAATATATTTTTGCTTCTGTTCAATAGCATATATCAAAATATGGTATGCAAAAATAATAAATTAGAATAGCCATTTTAGTCTATTAGCTATGGTGGTGGGAAGGGTATGAAAGTGGGTGGTAGTGATTAGGCGAGTTGGAGAGTAGGTACTGATCGTCTATCCTCTCAAGAGGCGAAAGAGGGTATTTCCTTTGGTTGTTTATTGTTAAGGTAAAAGATGTTGGTAAACTAATGTTGCTTTGATTATATAGGAATGGATCTAGTCCAAGCAATATTGGTGAAACAGGTGGCTTGACAAGCTACGATAGAGAGGGCGACTGTACGTCAATGAAAGGGAAAAAGAAGGGTGGGTGAATAGCCTGAAGAAGCCACACCGCTATAATGACTGTAGGGTAAAAAGGCATTCTTGATGCTATACCAGCTGTGGCGACTGCGGTTGTGCCTGTTGCTAGTGGGAGCGGAGAGGGTAGGATCAAGTGACGGTCCCATTTTGATGAGTGAGGCATCATCTCAGCCGAGCAGTGCATCCGTGAGGCCATGGTTAGGTCATGGCGGTCTGAGTACTGGCAATCAGAGTTTGCCTGGTATATTCTCGGATGGGCAAGTGCCTAATTTTGAAGCGGTACTTAGGTGGGCAATGAAAGGCGTGGCACCCATTGTTCGAAAGGTATTGAGAAGTAGAGGCTGCAATGGTGGGGCTAGTGGAGGTGACTTGAGTTTGACTAAGTCTGATAGGTAGTGTTAGAAAAGTGTATGTACTGTTGACATTTGTTGTGACTTTGATGTAGATGCTTCATTGCCAGACGGCGTACACCTGCCAAGTGGTGAATTGACAGGCGAATTTAACTTGTAGGCATCGAAGATAGCACAGCTGGATGCCCAAGTAGTGAAGCACTAGGAGGCAAATGCCAAGCTGAGGCTTCTTTGAAGAAAATCGATGAGAGAATGATGGCTAAAATTGCAGAGCTACTTTTGAGGGGAGAGATGGCAAAGGTCGCAGCTATTGAGTCGGCAAAGAAGGTTGAGGAATGAAATGTTAAGCTTCAGTCTGTAAAGTCCAAGGTCGCCAAACTAGAGGATCAACTTAGCGATTTGGAGGCTCATCACTAGGTCAAACTGAAGAAGCAGAAGGAGGAGATTTTTGATAAAGTCTTTGTTGCTGTAGATTTTTATCGATGCAGTGCACTTTATGGAGTCCAGCTGCTGCATGGTCCCCTTAATCTATGGGAGATTGACTTAGGTTAATTGTATACGCCGCCCAAAGATGTCAACATGCTGTTGCCTAACTAGCAGGAAGTGGATGAAGGGTGATCAAGGGATACAACAATGTATACTCCTGTTAGAAGAGTTTGAGGAAGGCGAGTCTGGTAATGAGCTAGCAATCAGACTATTTTGTCAACTAAGGATGACTGATGTTGTAATGGGCCTTCGGGCTTATCTTTTGTAACTTTTGTGAAATGAATTTTTTTTGCTATTTTAAGTATTTAGCTGTTATTTTGTCTTGGTTTGATAATTGATAGCCAAATCAAATTTTTACTTACTTGTCTATGGTTAGCCAAATCAGTCGATTTAACGTGTTTTGGCTTTTGAGTAAGATTTGGGAATGATGATGATTTTATAAAGAGCCGTTGTGGTATCAGTATGTTTTATGGCAATAAATAACCTTCAAGGTCATTCAGGCAACTCGGTGTCACAAGAAAAAATGACTAAGGTTTTGAGTGGGGTATTGTCTTATTCCTTGGAGTCATTTGTGTTTGTTCATATGGCGATTAGTATGACTTAGTGTCATTTGTATGCTCTAAAGGCTGTTAAAGCGAATGGGTGTCAGAGTTTTATAGGGCACCTTTCAAGGTGTTTATTAAGTAGAGATAAGGTTTGTTTTGGCAATCAAAATATGATAAGTGCTTTGAAGGAGAAGATACTTACAACTAGTATTTCTTTAAGTGAACAACATTCTATGTATTAGAGATGATTTGTCTGTTTAGGTCCGCTAAGTCGTACGCTCTGAAGCTCAAAATTTTATTGATCTGATAAGGTTCTTCCCAATTTTGGGCTAATTTCTTCAATTCCTCGACTGGTTGACTGGTTTCATAATTTCGGAGAACGAAGTTGCCAACTTGGAATTACTAATTGTGAACTTGACGATTGTAATATCTAGACATTTGCCATGCTCGAATCATCAATTTGATGGTGGCATCTTTTTGGGCTTTTTCTAGTAGATCAAGGTTGGCCTTTAGGTGTTTAGAATTGAGTTCTTCACTAGGGTTAGCAGTGCACAGGCTTTGCACTCCCATTTCGACGTGTACATGGCTTTTGTACCATATACGAGGCTAAAAGGAGTGGCTGCTGTTGCTTGTGTTTTTGTAGTTCGAATTACCCAAAGTATCCTAAGTGGTTCTTCTGCCCTTGCGCCCTCTGCATCATCTAGTTTTTTCGTTAATGGCTGCAGGATAATCTTGTTCATCGATTCTACTTGTCCGTTTGATTGGGGTTGAGCGACGGAGGTGTAGACAAGGTCGATATAGAACCTTGTACATAAATCATGCAATTTTTTGACTGACAGTTGGTTCCCATTATCCGCTATTTTAACGTTGGGTATCCTAAATTGACAAAGGACGTAATGCCAAATGAAACTTTTCATAGCTCAGGCAGTGATGGTGGCAACTGCTTCAGCTTTTACCTATTTTATAAAATAATCCCAAGCAACGAGTAAGAATTTACTATGGGCAATCGCCAGAGAAAACTAGCCCAAGATGTCTATCCTCTAAACACAGAATGGCAAGGGCTGAAGATTTGCTTGAGCGCCTCTGCTGGCTGACAGGGAATCGGGGTGAACCGCTGGCATTTGTCATATTTTTTAATGAGTGCTATTGCATTCTTCCTTATTATAGGCCAGAAAAATCCTTGTCTTAGTGCCTTGAGTGTCAAAGCCTTTCTACCTAAATGGTTATTGTAGATGCCTTTGTATATTTCTCTTAAGACGTAGTTGGCTTTTGAGGAAGCGAGGCATCTAAGCAATGGAAGAGTGAATGATTTTTTGTATAGGGTGTTATTAATAATTGTGTACTTGGTCGCTCGTTAGTATTCGTTGCAGGGGGTCAGTTGAGGCTTGATTGTTTTTTAGGAATGAAAAAAATGGTGTCATCCAATTTTGTTTAGCATCGGTGGTGATTTGGTGCATACATCTGTCGTAGCTGGGCTTTGGGATGCACTCAAGTAGGACTTTGCCCCTGGTAGAAATGTGCATGCTATTAGCCATTTTGCATAAATTGCTAACCCTAGAGTTCTTTTTTCTAGGTATCTATTTAACTGTGACATGAATGAATCTTGGGGCCAAAGTGACGATCATGTGTGATATTTGGTAAGTAGCTCATTGTTTACGTCATACAACCCATTGACACAAGTTGAGAATCTGTATGGGCGATGAAGTGGTTGGTACCAAGGGCTTTAGCCAGCTTCATTTTAATGATTAAAGCTTCGTATTCATCCATGTTGTTAGAGGTTACGAACTGAAAAGACAGGTCGTATTGCCATTCTTGACTGTGGGGATCGAACAACAAGACTCTCGCATTGCCTTTTGCTTTGCTTGACGAGCTATCCACAGAAATGGTCTATACGTCACTTTAACAATCGAAAAGAGTGTCAGGAATGTTGATTGGAGGATCATTGCAAGTTGGAGCGCTATTTGGCAGTGACTCTTTTGACATTTGGAAAGAACATTCGACGATGAAGTTTGCTAGAGCCTACGCTTTGATTACCTTTCTAGGACTGTAGGTAAGCCCAAATTTGTTAAGTTGGACACTCCAACGTATCATTCTTCCTGTTGAGTCAACTTTGAAGAGGTTATCTTTGAGGGGGTGGTTTGTTAGGATGATGATTAGGTGCACTTGGAAGTACTGCCTTAACTTTGAACAGTTGCAATAAAGGCGAAGACCAGTTTCTCTAATTTGTTGCAACAAAACTCCTCGGCTTGAAGTGCCCTAATAACGTAATAGATAGGGTATTACTGCCTAGCTTTTTCTTTTGCTAGGATAGCGCTAATAATTTCGTCTGATGCAACAAGGTATACATAGAGCTGCTCACCACGTTTGGGACTGGAGAGTAGGGGAGGAGTGCTTAAGTACTCTTTAAGTTTTTTGATTGATTGCTGGCATTTGTCAGTCCATTTGTATCTAGTTGCCCTTATGAGTAGTTGAAGAAAGGCAGGCATTTGTTAGCTGACTTGGAGTTGAAGTAATTGAGCGCTTCTATTCACCTTGTCAACCATTGTACTTTTTTACTAAATTTTGGAGGACTCATCTGAAGTATTGCATTGATCTTTTTGGGGTTTACTTCGATCCCTCTGGAGTAAATTATGAATCCTAAAAATTTTCCTACGAAAATAGCAAACACACACTTAAGCGGATTAAGTTTCATTTTGTGCTTACGGAGTATGTGGAAGGTCTTAGTGAGGTCGCTAAGGTGCTATTGGAGGGAAGGACTTTTGATGAACATATCATCAACATAAATTTCCATTGAATGCCTTATTTGATGTTTTATTGACTAGACGTTGATATATGGCTCTAGCGTTCTTTAGGCTAAAGGGCATAGCTTGATAATAAAAGTTCCATCCTTAGTGATGAATGCCATTTTGTCTTGGTCTCAAGGGTCCATCTTGACTTGGTTGTATCATGAGAAAGTGTCCATGAAGCTTAAGAGTTTGTGACCTATAGAGGTGTCGATAAGTCGATCGATAGTTAGGAGAGGGTAGCTGTCCTTTGGGCAGGCTTTGTTGAGATAGTGAAGTCAATGGATATTCGCTATTTCCCAGACACTTTTTTGACCATAACCACGTGGCCAACCAGTCAGGATAGTTGACCTCGCAGATGTACTTGGCTACTACTAGTTGTCGATTGCTTCGCATATTACTGTAAGTAGTTCTGGGGTAAATCTTTGCTTTTTTTTGTTTGATAGGTGTGGCTCAGGGTGTCCACATGTAACAACTGCATGATGA
The DNA here is from genome assembly GCA_038382025.1 of Adansonia gregorii. Classification (NCBI taxonomy): domain Eukaryota; kingdom Viridiplantae; phylum Streptophyta; class Magnoliopsida; order Malvales; family Malvaceae; genus Adansonia; species Adansonia gregorii. Next base: position 16,940,253 of record JBBYHO010000020.1, read on the forward strand.
CAATTGTGTCTATTCTAGGCATGTCGACTGCAGATTAGGTGAAAACATCTGTGTTATTCCTAAGGAACTTTAAAAAAAGATTTTTTTTTGGTAGGCTGAGGGAAAAACTGATGTTGGTGGTTAACTTGGGGTTTAAGTTGTAAAAAACCAATTTTTCTATATCTTCAGCTGATTGAGGCTTGTGGTTGTCAAAGCCGTTTCTAGCATCGAGACTTTTAAGGGTGATTGCCTGTGGTTAGGTGGGCGTAAAGGTATGGACTGCCAATTGAGCTACCCCATCATTGGCAGTGATCGTCTGTCGTGTGCCAAATTTAATTGATAGTAGGTGGCATTGGCAGACAGTTTGTTGGTTAGACCTCATATATTCGATTCCCATTGGTGTGGGAAATTTGGTAGTCAAACAGTAAACAATGGTGACCATTTTGGTTTTCATCATGAGAGGTGGGCCTAGAATAACATTGTAGGTGGAGGGTTGATCGACAGCTAGAAAGTTGACCATAGTGGCAACTGTGTGGTCACTGTAGCCTATTGTTATGGGAAACGCGATTGTCTCTTTGACTGTGATTATCCATAGATCGAAGAGGATAGCGTTAGGTCACTGGTGTTAAAACCCATTTGGAAGAAAGCGTTTCATTCCAGAACTTCGACTACACTACCACTGTCTATAAGGATCCAATTAACTTCGTAGTTGCCTATGGTGGCAAAAATGATGATCAGGTCATTTTCGCGGTCTGATAAAGGCTGAGAATCAGAGTCATTGAAGCTGATCGCCTAATTATCTTGCTTGATGCGTTTGGGAGCCACATCGACTGCCATGACACTTTAGAGGTAGGACTTGCACTTTGATTTGCGGCTGGCCCATTTTTTGGCAGGACTGACAATCACATTTATGATGCCGATAATGGATTTTTTTTGGGGATGATCTCATGCTGCCTATTGGGCGAACGCTTTCGATTTTTGTTGTTCTGCTTTTTTTTAATAAACTGTCTAATTGCACTTTTTCTTACTAGGGACTTGATGACATTTTTTAGGCTGAGGCAATCCTTCATTACATGCCCAATATCGTTGTGAAAATTGCAGCACTTTTCAATATACGCTTGCTACGATCTCCCTTCATTAGGGACGGGCACTCGATGAGATCTTCTCTCATGATGGTGTTGAGAATTTATGATATGAAGGTGGTTAGAAAAGTATAGGACTCATACTTGGTGTATGGAGGGGGCCATATTCGTTTTCTATTTAGTCCGTTTGGTAATGTGCCAATTTGTGCCCTTTTGAGGGGCCAGAATCCTGAATAGTCGATTGATTAGTTATCTTTCAGGCCTCTACTAGCTTTTTGCACTCTGTCTTAGTTTTTAATTTATGGATTTGTGATTTTTATTTTTTCAGCTTTTGCGTATTTTTGTGCTTTCTCATAGAACTGGTACAACTTCATAGGTTAGACATCGATTATGGCATTCTTCAGTTATTAATGGTGAACACCCATAATGAAGGCCTAGATAGCCCATTCATTGTTGAGATCTCGAACCTCCAAGGGGGCTGCATTAAAGCTCTTGACATAATCGTGAATCATTTCTTCATGATTCGGCTTGATCACCATCAAACTGGCAAAAGTTCTGGCTGCCGTGCGGCAGCTACTGAAATGGGCAAGGAAATGCTTGCCTAGCTTATCAAAGTTTGTAATGGAGCCCAGGTTTAGGGAATACCACCATGTTCGAGTTGGTCCTCAAAGTATTGTTCAAAAGGTACAGCACTGTATGGCATCTAAAATATCAAGCAAATTATGAAATACACGAAAGTGATTTAAGTGGTCGACCGAATCAATTTTTCCATCATAGGTATCAGGGGAAAGCTTAACTTTTCAAGAGACGATCACTTGATAAATGTCGGGTAAAAAGGGGTTATGTTCGTCAACTAACCGTTTCTAGTTATCTTACCGTGGTTCGTAGAGCTTTTTGATTTCTTGTTTTAAAGCGACTATCTATTAGGTGAGGTCTAGAGGTTGAGTTGATGGGTGATGTTCGTCGGTGTGGCAGGAAGTTCTTAATGGCATATATCGTTGAACAGCTGTGGGCTCTTCTACCGTCGACTATGTAACACGTTCTGCTGTAGTGGGTCAGTCTTGAGGGCTCAAATTTATAATGTTCTCAATGTGTTGTGTCAAGCAATCAATGGGCTATGTGCTTTGGCGGTTGGTTTCAGAGTTGACAAATTACACTAATTGGATCTATGACTGCTAGACGGTAGCCAACTGGTTGGTGATAGCTTGGAATTGCGCCTGGTAATAGGTATGATAGTCAAGTTGACTAGGTGATGATGATAAGGCTAGCAGCGTTGTTGCATAGATTTATGGTGGTGTAGATGTATTAAGGTGAGTAAGTGAGGGTGCTGGGCATGTAAGGGTATATGTAGGGTGTTTGTAGCAACATTAGTGGCTGTGACGGTGTTGCTCGGGCTATAGTTTGCTCATGGTGAGGAACGATGATGGCCACTGGCGAGATCAGCCGTAGCAAATTTTGATAATATGCTAAGGGTGAGTGGGCCAGCTAAGAGGGGAAAGGGACAGGTGTTTAAGTATGTGACAAGCTGGGGATTGTGGGGGTTAACGGAGCTGTGGTATGGTTTGTCGCTTCTAGCGATGGGGAGAGGTTTTGTGGGATGGTGTCAACATTTAAGTCAGCCATGGTTTTTTGATCTCTCCTCATAGACGGCGCCAATTATTGATGCTTCTCTTACAAAAGGTCGAGTACGACCCTAGAACATAAAGTGTGTTGATGGGGGTCAGAGTTTGTGCTCCCAGGGCCCTCTTCAATGGTTAAGTTAGTATGTGGGTATTTTGAGGATATAACAATGGAGATTCCAAGTTAGGGAAAAAGATTCGCTTACCTTTGGGTTTGCTTACCCTTTTATAGGTGTTGTCTGGTGTGCCGGGGTAGCCCTCTCCGATGGTTAAGTTAATATATGGGTATTTTGAGGATACAACGATGGAGATTCAGAGTTAAGGAAAAAGATCTGCTTACCTTGGGGTTTGCTTACCCTTTTAGAAGTGTTGTCTAGGGACATTGTGTCCGATGATTTGGTAGGACGGTGGCTAGCGTCGAGCTAGCTATCAGGCTATGGTGCCTTATGCTCAGCTCTGTCAGTCAATCGCCATTTAGGAGATATTACTCCTTAAGTCATGCTACTGTCGAGAAGTCACATCATTATCTGATGCTATTCTAGCAGTTGCCAGGTTGCACTGGATGCTTTTTAGGTTATGGCGATGACTTATAGGGGCAATCGTCCATATATGGGTATAACAATAGAGGGTGTAGCATCTCATAATAAAAATTGAAATAGTAACGAAATAGCAATGACTGACATGCTAAAATTCGCTTACCCTAGATCTAATTTATGATTGAATGTGTTTTCGGTATTTAAAAGGATCTATTCAATTAGTTTTATACTACTAACTTTGTATTTTTTTTGGCATAACAAATACTCAAATTTAAGGCAGTAGGTAATTTTATTATGTACCAAATGCTTGATGGATCTGTTTATAGTTGTATAATCTGGGTTCAATGTTTTATCTAGAGGTGTTTGGCCAAATTGTGGTTTTAAATTGGCCTTCGAGTATGAAGAACAGGAGTGCTGAATGCCAGAACCCAAATGCCAGAGGGGGGACTGAGGGATAGGTCTAGGTGCACGATGACTCCATTAGAGTTAAAGATGAAGTGAAGTTGAATGCTTAAGAGCTACATTATAGTTCAAGAATAGAACCAAGAGATTTTACTTTCTCGAAAGCTGGACCAGTTATTTTTGCTTCTTAAGCAATAATTGACTGATGAAATGACTAGAATTAATGGTTTTTATAAGAGGGTAGATAATTATGTAAATTGTAGCCTTTTACAAGTCTTAAAACTTGATTTAAAATTCATTTTAAATCTTGGTTACTTTAATCCTGTGTTGTTCATAACTTACGTTGGTTTCTTATATTTTGTTTCTAAATTTGATGACCAGTTTCTAGTAGTTTCTTTTTTTCGTTATAACTTTACTTGCCAAGGATAATTTCTTTATTTTTCATATTTTTTGTTGGTCAAAGTTCACTAGGAGCCCTTGTACTATAATGAAATGAGCATTTTAGTCCCTATACTATAAAATCTAGTATTTTAGTCTTTCTATTTTTGAAATTATAGCAAAAAAAAAAATGATTAACGATGTTAAAAAACTGTTTGAATGCCAATAAAATGCTAATATTTCATATGACGTAAAATTTTAAATTTTGTACAAATAAATAACCAAACCAGACCTTGAACCTAAACCTATTTTTTTATAAAATTTAAAATTCTATATCACATAATATGTCAATATTTTATCAATATGTAAATAGCTTTTTTTAACACTGTTAACTATTTTTCCTCTTTGCTACAATTTAAAAAGTACAGGGATTGAAATACTCAATTCACTCTAGTGCAGGGACTGTAGTAGATTTTTATTATTTTCTATCAGTTGCTAGATCATTGATATTTCTGTAAATTAGGCATGAATCATAAGGGCTATTATTGGAATCATGTATCCTCTGCAGCATCTAAGAGGAAATACAATACATGCGTTAAAGGGTCAAGGTTTGTAGGTTGATGTTCTTAGAGAGGATATGCAAAGTAAAATTTTGGTGTTATAACCTTTAAACAGCATGTGAGGCATGTTTCATTTACTCATTTTTTATTCATTTCCCTTGAAAATCCAGTTAGGAAGAGTTTTGATATCATCAAGTTATTACAATAGCGATGCATAACTAACACATTTTTGTCTTCTTTTCTCTACCTATTTTAATCCATTTTCCTCACTTGTTTGAGATACGATCTTTTAACAATAATTTGACTTATATTTGCTGCATGCAACTATATGTGTTTGACTTATTGAAAGACTTTTTATGCATACCTATCGCTACTTCCATCCTTTACAGTTCTGCTTACTACTGATATTTCTGGATCATAATTGCTGTAATTCATCATTACGATTTCCTTCTAGATTACGTACAGACTTGATCAATGTGATACTTTATTTCCATGTGCCCGCCTTACTACAGGAAAAAGAGAACCCATGCTCTTCACATGTTTGCAGAATATAAAATGTTATTTTCTTTGAAATGTTTCAAGTTGAAGAGTGTATTCAAATTATGTGCCGCAATCTTTCCTTTATCACTTATAAGGAACAAGATTTCTTAATAATTGGTCTCCAATTTGCTAATATGATTTGAGTTTTTAGAGAAGAAAGGGAATAAGATGTCTAATGTTGGGAATGTATTGACTTAGATAGCAAACCATTGCTGGTTAGGAATAGCAAGTAACCAGAAGGTTACAATCTTTAGTGATTGCAGTGGCTGTATTTATGTTCATCACCTAATTTTTTGCTGTTATATCAATAGTATGACTTGTTCTTGTATTTTAATGCCATCTACCAAGTCAGAAATGTCTTTCCATAGTTGGTATTATAGGAAGCTCGAAAAGTATGTCTCCTTATCAATTTACCTTTGATTTATAGAGCTGCATCTCGTGTTTCATTTTTTATTCTTAAGTATGCAATGACCCTTAATGGTGAGTATTATTTGTTAAATAACTTAATTCTCATTTTACTCTTTCATTTTTTTACTTTAATTAACAGATTTTAAAATATTATTTTAATTTTTGATCTAGCTTTAAAATATATGGGTTACTTTTGAAAGTCTTTCTTGGATAGAATAGGAAAAATAGCTATAAATAGTGGACATGCAGCATGGATAAGCAGCAAGTTATCTAGGAATCGAGTTTTTGAATTACGAGGTAGAAGTGATGCCATCATAGTTGGAGGGAATACTGTGTGTAAGGACAGTAAGTCTCATGAACACCCACCTCTGCCCCTTTGGGTGATAAGGTGGTGGATTAAGCTCAGAATGTTTGTATGTTGCTGCCTTATTTTTGTTTGATGTATACCCAAGACTGACTGCAAGACTTGGAGGTGGGCATATGCCTATTCTAATTGTAATGTCTCAAACACTTAATCTTTCTAATGAGGCAAATCTTTGGGATCAATCTAATGTATCTACTATAGTTGCAACACAAAAAGGAGCCATGAGGAGTTTCCAGAGATTTCTTGCATCTAAAGGAGTTGAGGTAGTGGATTTTGACATCTTAAACCCCAAGGACGTAATGGAATATTTTCACAACCGTGAGTACCTCTCTATTTTATAGAGTGTGGAGGAACTCTGGCTGCATCTGCTAATTCATCAGGTTTAATACACAAGGTTATTGTCATTTTTTTCATTTGTTTTTTAATTTTTTTTTGCTTTAAAGTGGGGTTTTCCTACTAGATGGAATTAATCATTTGGCATTTGTGTAGTCTCAGTCCTTTCTCTTTCAATAGAATATCAATTCTTTCTCAAGCTCCTGTGATATGATCAGTACCCATATTATGATTCATATGATTTTTTTCTCCCTTACAATGGACCAAAATGTCATTCAACTAATAATAATAGTTTATATCCTAACACGTCTATCTAGAAACCTCCTGACTTCTTCAAGAAAGATAGCTATGTGCCAGCTATTGCTATACGCTGCTATTCACACGTCCAAGTCTTCTAGTGCAAGTTTTTTTCCTGTGTTCTTAATCAAGGATTCTGCAACCTCTTAAGGCATAGAGATTTAATTCCAAGTATTGTTTTGGTACTCAATCACTTATTCATTTATAGTTTTGGTCTTCTGGTTGTAGGTTTTTGCATTTATTGCTCCCAAAATTATTGGTGGAAAGAATGCATCTTCTCCTATGGGTGAACTTGGGATGGTTGAGATGTTTTAAGCACTGGATTTGATTGACATTTGCTTTGAGCAAGTTTGTATCTTGAGAGTTTTGTTCACTATTAAAAGTATGAATAAAATAGAGACTTTATAATAGTTACAGCAACAATAACAATAACAATAACAATGACAAAAGCAATGGCAACAAACAGGAAATGCAATTTTAAGTTTAACAAGAAGATTGTTGTTGTTTTCCATTGGAGTGTTGTGTGGTATGACAAGGTGGTGGCAAGTCAGAAGCTTTAGTCTATTTCCTTCTTTTCCTCAATTAGGTTTGGGGAGTGTTCTTTTAGACCAATATGTCCTACTTTTTATTTACCTTTTTATTTGTTTCTATAAATGTTGTGACGAAAAGAGATATTTGCGAGAGATTTGACTTACAATGCATTTCATATTATTCCATGCTTTTATTTATTTATTTATCTTTTGGAAGATGAAAAATGTATTTCAAACTAAATAGAGATAGATTGAAACCTGTTTTTGATAGAAATAAATAGGAAAGTAGGTAAGAATGCTTGATTTCACTGTTATTGAATATCAACCTACTTTAGGGTATTTGTACAAGAGTTTAGGTTAATTATAGTTGACTAGAATTTTACAACTAATCCTAGATAAGATAGAAACTTTACAACTAGTCCTTTAACTTAAGGAATTCTAATATAATCCTTAATTAAAGGAATCCCGTAATTTATAAATTCTACAATCTTTCAAATCTGACGTTATCTTCTTACTTCTGTAATTTTTCAAATCTGACATTATCTTCTAACACTTCACCTCAAGCTGGAGAATAAGTGTTTTCCATTCCTAGCTTGAAAACATTATCCTGAAATTATTTGCTATTCAACCTTTTTGTGGACATGTCTGCTAGCTGGTTTTCAAAAGTAACATATGGAATACAGATGACTCCACTGTCCAACTTTTCTTTTATAAAGTATCTGTCCTCCTCTATATGTTTGGTCATGTCATGTTGTACGGGATTATGTGCTATACTTATGGTAGATTTATTATCATAGTAGAGCCTCATTGGTCATTCCATTTTGATCTTTTGATCTTTTAAGATTATCTTTAACCAGAGCAATTCACATACACCCTGTGCCATTGCTCTAAATTCTACTCTGCACTCGTTCTAGCTACCACATTCTGCTTCTTTGCCATTTAACTAAATTACCTCCAAGAAATGTTTAGTACCCTGTAGTTGCTTCTATCCACTAGTGAACTAGCATAGTCAACATCTACGTATGCTTCTAGCATCACCCCCGTATTCCTTTTCCAGGATTAGCTTTCAAATATTGTAAAATTCTGCAGATAGCTTGTAGCCCTTTAGGTTGATGCATGAACTGACTTACTATACCTATTGCATAAGCTATATTTGGCCTTGTATGTCAGAGGTAAATTAGTTTCCCAACTAGCTTTTGGTATATCTCCTTGCCTACTATAGAATTTCCTCGTGTGTCCTCAAGTTTGTGATTTTGGTCAGTATGTGTTTGAGTTGGTTTACATGCCAACTTCCCTATTTCCTTTAGTAGGTCCTTGAAATATATCTGCTGAGAAATGAATATGCCTTTTTTTGAATATGCTACTTCAATCCCTAGGAAATACTTTAATTTTCCTAGTTGTTTGATTTCAAACTCTTTCACCAAGCACTGTTTTAAGACCTTTATTTCCTATTCATCATCCCTTGTCACTATGATGTAATCAACATACACTAGTAGGATAGTGACTCTCCCTATTTTAGAGTGTTTAAAAAATAGTGTATGGTCCTTTTGACTTTATTTAAACCCAATAGCTAATATTGCCTTAGTAAATTTCCTAAACCAAGTCTTAGGAGACAGTTTAAGATCATACAATGGCTTCTTCATTTCGCACACCTTGTTTTTTTCTAGATTATTCCCAAAACCAGGTGGAATATCTATATATATTTCCTCTTCTAATTTACCATAAAGGAATGCGTTCTTCACATCGAACTGCTATAGATCCCATCCAAAGTTAGCTGTTAACAAAAGTAAGACTCTCATTATATTCATTTTCACTACCAGACCAAATGTTTCTTGGTAGTCTACCCTAAATGTTTGTGTGTACCCCTTAGCTATCAACTTTGCTTTATACCTCTTGAGTCCTCCATCTACCCTATACTTTTAGGAGAAAACCCATTTGTAGCCCACTAGTTTTTTCTCTTTCAGAAATTTAGTGGCTTCCCAAGCTTGGTTTCTTTCTAAAGCCTCTATTTTCACTCTCATAGCTTTTCTCCATTCTTCTTGGGATAGTGCCTCAAATAAAGTTTCAAGAACTTTAATAGAATTTAGACTCACAAGAAATGCTTTATGAGCTAGTGAGAACTTATTAAATGACATAAAAAGGAATAATAGGTATCTACGATGTTAGTGCATTCTCCCTTTTTTCTAAAGGCAATAAGTAAATAGAGATCAACATCTTCAAAATCAAGTAATGCATTTTCTTGCAAAGAAGGTTCAGATACTGTTGTTACCTTATTTTCAGAGTTAGTAGAAGAGTCTTAGACTTGTGCTGGATCAGGATTAGGATCTCTACTTCTTGCATAAACCTATTCATATCTCCAAGTATCATAAGTATGTGGTTGTTTTGTAGGTTCTATTTGTATAGGTTCTATTTGCATTTAGGGTGTAAGTTTTGGTTGTGTTTGGGTGTAGGTTCTGGTTGTGTTTGGTATAGTGAAAGAAAATTATCCCTATCCTTATCTTTCATATATGAACCCTCCATTTGAAGATAAGTTTGAATAAAATATGGTCTACCTTTTTCAAAAGTTACATCAGCTATGACAAAAAACCTCTTTGAAAGTGGGTGGTAGCATTTGTATCCTTCTTTTTGTTGATGAGTACCCTCCAAAAATACATTTAATGGCCTTAGGATCTAGTTTCCCTCTATTGTTACTATAGACATGAACAAAGGATGTACACCCAAATATCCTAGGTGTGAGGTTATTGGGGTCTATACATAAGAACAAAAAGAGGAAAGTACCTCAATAGGTTTCTAAAGTCCAAAAGTTGTAGAGGGCAGTCTATTGATACTTTGAGTAGCTGTTAGAATAGCCTCTCCTAAATAAAACTTAGAAACATATTGCTGAAATAGTAGAGCTCGTGTAACAGCTGACAAGGGACCTTTTCCTCTCTGCTGCCCCATTTTGTTGTGGGGTGTTGACACATAAAGACTCATGAATTATACATTCCTTTTGGAAATAGGAAGATAAAAAATGGTTAAAATAATCCTTAGCATTGTCAGACCTTAGCCTTTTTATTTGATACCAAACTGATTTTGAACCATGTTGTGAAAGGTAGGGAAAATAAAACTTATTTCTAACTTGTGCTTAAGTAAAAATAACCATGTAACTCTAGTGCCATCATCAATGAAGGATATAAACTACCTTGAACCAGTCACATTAGCAATAGTATAAGGTCCCTAAATTCAGTATGGATTACTTGGGAAAGAACAGAACTTTTTTATTTATAATGGAACAGAACTTTTTTATTTATAATGGAAAAAGATACTCGTTTATGCTTAGCAAATTCACACACATCATAATGAAATTCTTTAATGTCTAACCCCTTAAATAAAGATGAAAATATAAAAAGTAATACCCTAAGTGAAGGGTGCCCAAACCGACGATGATAAAGCCAAACACTATTTTTATTGGATAAGGAAAGAAAACTTAATGGTGACCCATCTTTGATACTTTTTAAAATGTTAATAGCTTTAAGGTAGTAGAGTCCGTCCTTCTTCTTAGCAAGTCCAATCGTTTTCCCTAAGGCTTGGTCCTTAAAAACATAATGGGTAAGATAGAAAATCACCTTACACTTTATTTCTAAAGTAATCTTTTGGATAGACAATAAGTTTATAGAAAGTTTAGGGACATGTAGAACATTTTTTAGAACCAATTGAGGGTTGATGCAGATGTCTCCTTGACCAGCAACTGTAATGTATGATCCATCAGCAACAAAATTTTTCAGTTGCTAGGATAGCGAGAATAGGTACTAAACAAGGAGGTTGAGTGAGTCATATGGTCAGTAGCTCCTTAATCAATGATCTAAGAGTCTGAAATTCTATCTGAAGCATTTATACCAATAAAAATAGATTTACTTGAGAGTGCTAAGAAGCATTTCCCACTTTTTTTAGATTTTTCTAAAACTCCTGGTAGATTTTTAAGAGTCCCTACTTCTTCTTTATTAAATTCCATTTGTTCCGGTGTTGTATCAACCTCAGATTGTGCTCTAGATAAGTGGCTTTACCATGATTCTTACTCGGTCCACCTTTGCAATCCCATTCTTGACTTCCTGTATTAGGCTTTTTGTTCAACTTCCAACACTTTTCTCTAGTGTGCCTAGATTTTTTATAGTAAGAACATCAAAGACTGTCCCGACCATTCTTTCTTGAATATCTTAGGTTTTCTATCTTCCTCGTATCCTGGATTGATAGTGATTCCACCTTTGCAATCATTATTGATTCAACCTGGGTTTAACTCTCTAGCATTACTCCTCAATGACTTTTCTTAGCCCGAATTAAAGTTATAGTCTCATTTAAGGGTGGTACTTCTTCTTTGCCAAGAATCTGCACCCTGACTTGGTCAAATTCCACATTTAGACCTGCTAGAAGGTCATATACCCTATTTTTTTATGAAGTTTTTCAGAACAGTAACATCCTCAGAGCAGTTAGTCTTAATGCACCGGTAATGGTCTAATTTTTTCCTATAAGCTCTGAAGTGAGTTGGCATATTCCGTGACTGTCTTATTCCCTTGCCTCATAGCACTAGTCTTGATTTTTATCTCATAGACTTATGCTGTATCACGTGCCTTGGAGTAGGTCTAACAGCATGCCACACTTCCTTGGCTATCGAGAGTAACATAAAAGTATTACTGATTTCAAGGCTCATCAAGTTCCATAACCATGACATGATCATGGAATCGACCTCGTCCCATTGTCGAACTTAGGATCCTTCCTTTTTGGTCTAGTTCCTAAAAGGTGGTTGAGTTTTCTTTTTCCTTTCAAGTAGGTTTGAACAAACTGAGACCATTTTAAGAAGTTTTTTCGATTTAGCTTATAAGTTATTTGGATATTTTGTAGGTCCCCGAATGCATGATGCATTGGGATTTAATCAGAGATTGTTTTTGAGTCTAACATATTTTGCAATTAAAGCCAAAGAGAGAAAAAAAAAAGAAGAGGAAATGGCAATGAAGGCAAAAGAAAAAAAAAGTAGGCAATGATGGCCAAAAAGAAAAAATTAAGCCTAAGGCTTTGATACCATGATAGAAATCAATAGGAAAATAGGTAAGAATGCTTGATTTCATTGTTATTTGAATATCTGCCTACTTTAAGGTATTTATATAAGAGTTTAGGTTGATTATAGTTGACCAAAATTTTAACACTAATCCTGGATAAGATAGAAACTTTACAACAAATCCCTTAAATTAAAAAATTCTAATCTAATCCTTAATTAAAAGAATCCCATAATTTACAAATTCTATAATCTTTCAAATTTGATCTTATCTTCTTACTTCTGTAATCTTTCAAATCTAACCTTATCTTCTAATAATATTGCTAGGTTATTATAATTATTTTAAGTTAAAATATTTGAACAGAAATAATTGTTGTTATGAAGTTTCCTCTGCATGCCCCATTTGGCCTTTCTTCTCTACAAGGCCTTTTTTTGACTTTATATTCATTTTTGTGTTACATTTTTTTGCTTCTGGCATTTGGCTACAGATTGCTTATCAATGGATTTCTTCAGCCTATACTGGATTTAAATCCCACTATTCCTTCAGGAGATGAAACCTTTGCTATTGAACCAACTGTTTCTCCTTTTGAGTCGAGCATCATATTCTTCTATAAAACATGGAACCCCTACGGTGCTTTCTCAATTTTCTTTCTCCTCATCCAATTCAAATGCCTAATGAAGATGGTAATTATGTCACTTGGTTGAGTGTAGAGCATTATTACTAGGTAATTGCCCTTTATTGAGAACTCTATTGCACCTAACCTTGTTTACATTCAGTGAAGCTCTCTTGTGTTTTTAGGCAAGCAAGTTCTTCAGAGTAAGCAATTTTATAGCACAGGATTGCTTAGGAAAAATAAAATTAGCAAAAAGTCCCGAGGAAGCAGCACGAATGGGAAGGTTAACACAGAAGCAACACCCTCATTTGGTATGCTTAGCTGAAAAACTGAAACATTCTTCTAGTCATTCCGGTTGCTATTATAGCTTAAGAACTTGTTCTTAATGTTACAAGGACACCTACAGATTCTAGTTTCATTTTGACTAATGTTGTATGCCCGAACTGATTAATGGTTTTGGAGGAAATTGGCCCTAAATCATGTTCATGAGAACTTGCATGTGTGTTCGGTTTGGGGTAGTTTGAATTGGTCTCCACACGGATGCTCAAATCTGCTATTCCTTGTATCTAGCATCCAATTTTATGGACATCTTTGGTTCTTGCATTTAACCAATTATAATAGCCATTAGGAGGCCTAGAAATTGGTTGTCTTGGCATAAAATAATTCACTGTTTGATTGGACTGTTATTTTGTTTCCATTAATGATGCCATGTTCTATACAAAGTATAGAAATTTGGGAGCTGCAAAATTCAGAAAAGAAGTTACTCTGCAGAAAAATAGTTTTTAACACAAAACATTTTTAGAAGGTCATGGATCCATCTTCTGCCTCCCATATCAAATAGTTTATTGCTATGTTACTTAGATTTGGGTTTATCGGATATGAGTATGTTTAATTTTTTTTT
>JBBYHO010000020.1:16955834-16973334 GCA_038382025.1 Adansonia gregorii
AAGACTTATTATGAAGAACAAGAAGAGATAAAGAAGGCCCTTTTGGATGCAACACAAGAATTTGACAGTGAAGACTATGGGGATTTCTTGAGAGTAAAGGGAAAAAAGGGCAATGATGATGAGGACAAACAAGATTTCAATGATGGAGAATTTTCAAAGAACTTGGAAGAATATTTTGGGGAAGATGTGAAAATGGATGAGAATACAAAGTTCTTGAAGGAGTTTTTTAAGAACAAGATGTGGATAGATAAGGAGAGGAAAGATGGAGATCTCTTAATTGATAATGAGGTAGTGGATGAGGTGTTGAGGGATGAAGAGGAGATTGAGAGGCAAGAGGGGTATGAATTGGTGTATAACTTCAGGCATGAGGAGAATGCAGAGGATAGAGTGATAGGGTACTCTAGGAAAGTAGAGGGATCGGTAAGGAAGAATGAGAGCAAGAGGAAGGCACAGAGGGAAAGAAAGGAGGAGAGAATGAGGGTTGCAGAGATGGAAAGGAAGGAGGAATTGAAGCATTTGAAGAATTTGAAGAAGGAAGAAATTAAGGAGAGAATGAAGAAGGTTATGGAGATTGCAGGCATTAAGAAAGATGACTGTCCATTTAGTGCAAAAGATTTGGAGGAGGAATTTGATCCTGAGGAGTATGATAAGATGATGAAGGCTGTATTTGATGAGAAGTATTATGATGATGAAGATGTGGAGTTCAATAATGATAATGATGGAATTGAGAAACCAAACTTTGATAAGGAAGATGAGTTGCTTGGACTTCCTAAAGGATGGGATGTGCTTGAGTCTCATGATGGTTTCTTGGCTGCAAGGGAGAGAAATAAGCACAAGTTACAGAGCAGTGGGGGTAATGATTCTGGAGAGGAGGAAGAAAAGGGAGAAGAGGAGGTTGAACTCAGAAAAGAAGATGATGGTGATGATGACAAAGTTGATGACGAGGGCGAAGAGCACGAAAATGAAGATGAAGAAGATGATGAAGAAAGGAAGGAAGAGGACACTGAGGAAGGTAAGCGGAAGAGGAAGCGTAAAATGTCTGTTGTTCAGAAAGCTTTGCAGGAAATGTGGGAGGAATTTTATAATTTGGACTATGAGGATACAATTGGAGACTTGAAAACAAGATTTAAATATGTCAAGATCAAAGCTAATAGATATGGGTTGAAGCCTGATGAGATATTGGCATTGGATGAGAAAGACTTGAATCAGTATGTTTCCTTGAAGAAGCTTGCTCCATATAGGGATAACGAATGGAAGGTACCTAATAGTAAGAGGTATCACCAGAAATTGAGGATTAAGGAACTTCTCAAGGAGAAGCGAGGTGGTAAAAAGGCTGGTACGAAGAGGTCAAGAGATGCCGCTGAACAATTGACTTCAACATTTGGTGGTGGCAAGGAAGATAAGAAAGCAAAATTGGATAATTCAGATGGCAATATGATGAATTTATCTAAGCAGGGCAAGAAAAAGCGTCGTCAAACATCTAACATATCGGAGTCGAGGCGCAAAGCATATGGAATGATTTCATGTTCTAAACCAAAGAAGAACAAACACAAGCATTGACCAACTAGAGAAATTTTGTATGTGGCAGTAGAGATGTTAGTTTTATTTACTCAGGGTTGTTTATTTATGATTTGATAACAAATTATGGAAAGTTGAGAGAGATTGTGTTATATACTTGATTTTCTTGTGACTGTTAATTAGACTTTCGTAAGCTTTTATGTTGAAGAATTGGCCATTAATGTTGGTGAAACTATGGTACTAACTTGGCTTGAAGGTGCACTGGTTCTTCTCTTCTCTTCGTTAACAAGATAAACTGCATGCCTGCAAATGAAAGGTAAAGCAGACTGTTTGAACATGTAAAATCTTATCTGCATTCACAGATGAAATCCTAAATTATTTTCTACTTGTAGTTCTTTTTTCTTTTCTGCAAATCACATTACATATTTAATTGATACAATATGTTCATAGGAGAATT
Source organism: Adansonia gregorii (assembly GCA_038382025.1). NCBI lineage: Eukaryota > Viridiplantae > Streptophyta > Magnoliopsida > Malvales > Malvaceae > Adansonia > Adansonia gregorii. Next base: position 16,957,810 of record JBBYHO010000020.1, read on the forward strand.
GTTTGGTAAAGAATTAAAGTGAATTTTATGTATAAAGTAGCCCTATTGATTTATGGATAGGTCTGCAACCGTTAAGTCTGTCAAATTGTTGTATGATGTGATTTATTCTCACTCAGCCAATGTTGATAAATTAAAATACAAGAAGTTTTATATATATTGTAAGCTTTGATTTATTCCATCCTATTTAAATTGGGGTAGAGGATGCAGCATTTTACTCTGATTAGGAAGCATTATGCAGCCTGCAGGTACTTTTCTAGACCTGCTGTGTCATCTATAGAGATATTCTGATTTCTTACTGAGATGATTGATTTTACGCTGTCTATTTGTGTTCATGAAGTTAGTTAAAGCATTGGAAACAGTACAGAAGAGTCAAGAAGAATGGCTGTAGATGCACTTAAAATTTTAGGCCGCCATACTCTATGCTTGTTTGATTGGAAAGAGAAGACTTTTGAACCAGAAGAAGGCTATAGTCGAACTGATTACTTGCTGAATTATACAGATACACAAACTAAAAAGTTACTTGTTTTAGTCCTATAATGGAAGATTATTAGACACAGAAGAAGTGGAAGAACCAAATAGAAAAATGCTTAGAGCAAGCAAAGGAGAAGATGCAAATAGCTCTATTATTAATTCAGAAAGTAGGAAGCAAAATAATGCAGTACAAGTTCATCCTGGAAACAAATAGTTCTGCCTTGTTGCTTTCCAAGGTGATAGCGCTACCATTTAGAAAAAAAAAAAAAAAAAAAAAAAAAACACCCAAAGAATAGAACATAGACTAGTAGAATGAGCACATATTTCTCTTCTTGTTCAAATGATTATCTACGTCCTTTAAACATCCTAAAAATTACCCTTGTTAAATGATAAATAAATTTATAACTTATTCCAGCTGGAAATAAGTTATGAACTTGAACTTTGGAAAACTTTCATAGAATTGTGTCGTGAACTTGAGCAAATGCTGACTCGCAAGGGAAGATAAAGTGAGCATTTAAGCTTACATTTGTATGGACTCCATGTTCATGGTCAACCCTGTAATTGAGCATGATCATATTGCTTTTACTTATAGTCAGAAAGGAGCAGATTAAGAACTACCATCAACATAAAAGGAAAAAAAACGAAATAATCTTCTTTTCATATCCAGGGAGTTTGGACTGCTTTTAGAACAGTGATTATAAAAGAGGGATTGACAAGTGTAGGACCTGTCTGTCTCGTACATATTCTGCAAGATGATCGGACTCCTTGCCTTTAATTACTTGATTCTTTTTTCTTTTTTTATCGAGTTAAATGAGGAGAGGAGCGCTGGCTTTGTCCAGATGTTGCTGGGTTTGCTTAATCTGTTCGGATATTATTGTGCATCTGTTCTGTTGCATTCATTCTATTCATTAATTCAACGAATCATTTTTTGGGACAAGTAGCCATCTTTTTTTAACGTGTCAGTTCGGAGTTCATATGAGCGACATTACAAGGAAAGGAATCATAATACTAGGAATTCAAATGAGACAATCACCTCAATTTCTGTATCAACTTGTTAGAATTTGGTCAATCTTATCCAATATTTAGTGTGTAATCCAAGCTCACGTACCATTTCTTTTCAAATGCCAAAACTATTCTTTCAAGTCTCTTAACCTAAAAGAAATAATAATAATAATAATGATAATAATAATAATAATATTCCTAAATCACCTTCTCACTCCTGAAAATACCATTTGACAAAAATTCCCATTTTATAGGGAAGAAGCCGTATAATTAAGCAGACAACAGGATTTGCAGTCTTGCCGTTTACGTACCTATATATATATATATATATATATATATATTGAAGGAAATTGAAGTTTGAAATAAAACAAGAGGATAGGATTCAAATCTTTGATTTACTGAATGCAAGCATTATATGAATTAATTGAATTAAGTTTGACTTAAATTTAAAATCTACGTACAACAGAATCTAAAATACACGATAGTAAGCAAATTGTTATATGTTTTAGAAAATAATGTTTTCGCTAAAATACAAATACAAAGCTTTATATTTGATTATATTTGTTTAACTCTATCGTATTGATTTATTGGAATCATTTTGAGTCTCTAATCAATTATTTACAATTCAATTGAGTCTTTATTTGTGTGAAAATCTTAAAACTGTTAATTTCTTTTGTTAATTAGTATAAAATTTTTTAAAAAATGACATTACATAAACAATTAATAACCAATAAGTGTAAAAAGTATAACTTTGTAAATAGAAGTAAAAAAATGATATTGCATAGTGGGTGAATCCCAATTTATCCTTTCATTTTAATTAAAATTTTAACTATATATATATATTTTATTCCGGGATGAGTTGTAAATTCTTTTTAACTAGTGTGAAAAATAATAATAATCTAACAATTAAATTAATTGAATTTGAAAACCATTACATGTTTGGGTTGTGTAGGATCAAGTGGCAAACGTAATTAAACAATCAGATTAATTAAACTTAAAAATCGATAATATATTCGGTTTGATTAGCATAAATTATTGAGATTGCTTATAATTTTTAATAAATTTAATTAAAATAAACTTAGATTAAAAATTTTTATTTTTTATCTTAACTTTTTTTTTGTACGTGATAATTTGAACGGTAATTAATTAAAATTCTGATTATTTAGTCAAATATATTAATTCTACCCCCATCAAAATTACAAAAAGTCAAATAAAAATAAAAGTCCATAAACAAATTGGGCTTAATATCAAACCCATCTCTCGGCCTTAAAATCAATATATACACACACACACGCGCGCGCTAGTCCTTCATTTAGGCCCCTAGGCTGCGTCGGGGAAAACAGAGAGGGAGCTTAAAACCCTAAAGAATCAAAAAAGCAAAAATGAAGTACAATCCTCGCGTCTCCTCTTCTCGGCGCAAGAACCGTAAGGCCCATTTCACGGCGCCATCAAGCGTTCGCCGCGTCCTAATGAGCGCGCCACTCTCCTCAGACCTCCGGTCCAAGTACAACGTCCGGTCCATGCCTGTTCGCAAGGATGACGAGGTCCAAGTCGTCCGCGGAACTTACAAAGGCCGTGAAGGGAAAGTAGTTCAAGTTTACCGTCGCAAATGGGTGATCCACATCGAGCGAATCACCCGTGAGAAAGTCAATGGGTCCACTGTTAATGTTGGGATCAACCCTTCGAAGGTTGTGATTACGAAGCTGAGGCTGGATAAGGACCGGAAGAGTTTGTTGGACAGGAAGGCGAAAGGAAGGGCCACCGCCGATAAGGATAAGGGTACTAAGTTTACTGCTGAGGATATTATGCAGGGTGTTGATTGATTGCTAGAGGTTGTTTTTAGGGTATTTGGTTTCGTTTGGAAGTTCAAAAACGTTTCATTTTCTTAAAATTCGTAATTACATTTGGAATTTCTAGACTTCATTGTCAACTTCTGATGGCTTAATGTTATCCTTTTACATTTTTTGCTAATGGTTTTCTGTTGGGTGTTTCTGTTTTGTTTCATTGTGTGATTTTTTTTTTGATGCTGTGATATGAACTTTTAGCAAACCATGTTCCTAAAGCTAGTTGAGTGGGAAAGCTAGGCTCCTATAAACTTCACAAGGAAATCTCATTCTTTGGATGTGAGATTCAAGTCTCATACCATCTTATAGTTAGGCACGTAACAGTCAATCATGTTTCACAGTCTTGTCCTCCATGCTAGTTGGTTTTGATGGACGGGGTATCCAGTGATTGTAACTGAGAGATATGGAGGATGGTTTTGATACCAATTATACAAACTTTTAGAAAATTATAATATAAAAGCTAATTATTAGGGGGTGAGAGTGTAGGCTCATATAAATCCCAGAAACTTTTGACGTGGGATTTAAAGTTTCATATCTTGCTATTAGGTAGACGGCAACGTGCTCTTTTTGGATTGAGGTGGTGAAATTACTGAAGGGAAGATTACTGCTTTAGATAGAAGTAGTTGATTAATTTGCCAAATTACTGTGTGACTTATGGTTCTTGATGTTCTTCTCCCTCCCCACAAATTGGACGATTTAGAAATAGTATTGGTTGTCACAGTTATAGAAGTCTTTCTAACAATCTCTTTCTTGGTGGTTTTATTCTTGAAACATCGAGATCCATATAGCAAAAAATGGTAGCCATAAAATACTGATGAGAATGTAGTGATTGGATTACAGAGTGAGCTCAGTATGTCAATGGTGAAACATTGAATTGGATGAGTTTTGATTGAAAGGGGGGCAATTACTTTTAACTAGGTTGTTGCAGTTTGAGCGTGTGCCATTTTGTTTGTTGCATGCCACAGATATTTGAGACGGTTGAATGATGCTTTTGCTAGTTTCTCTTATCTAATGTTTTCAAAGGAAAATCTGGTGGAGTTGTTGGTCCTTATCCAAGGTAGGTCGGCATCTGATTCTTGGAGAACATTTGGTTTCAACGTACTGCACGTTTTTAAAAATGTTAGATTTGCTTGACTTGTAGCCATACCTGAACTGTTTTTTTCTTGAAAAGATTTGTCAATATGATATTCGTTCGGACCTGAGAGTGAGATATGTTACATTGACATGAAAATGAAAATTCAATCTTTCTGTCTGTCCGGGTGGTTTAGCTGTATCCTGTTGCAAATTGGTGTGGACAGCAAGGCCACCGAAAGAAGAGGAGCTGTGGCTGCAAATGGGCAAATGATAGACTGACAGTTGGGGTTGAGGACTTGTAAATTTATGAACAAGGAACATGTAATTAACATTTCAAACAAAATGAAATAATTTAGCATAAAGTGCTTTTAATTAGGGAATCCGACCAGAAACTGATAATGAAATTAATGATACTTCATAGCAAGGATTTAGAAAAAGGCCCATCAGTTCTTTCTGTTGTTGAAATTCTTCACAATTGAAGTGTTATTGATTAACAATCCGTAGTGATTAAATTCGCTGTTATGAATTATATATTCATAAAGATTCAGTTTTACAACTTGTAAAAATATATATATATATATATATTATAAATAAAAGATCGTAGATTGTCAAATTATTTGAAGAATCATTGAAGAAGATAATTATAATTATGATTCATTATAATTATAATTACAATATTTACAGTAAGTTTTACAAATTAAAAAAAATTACGATCATGATAATCGCGATAGCCTCAATTATGCTTGCAATTGTGATAAATATGTGACCCAAAATATATATGTTAATTTAATTCTATGTTACATACCAACTTAATTTTCTTATGGTATACATGGTATGTTCAATCATTTGGGCTTCCAATACTACTACCAGAGGTAAATATCTGACCAATTGCTTCAAGTGCAGAGACATCCCAACTCTCAGCATGCCTAACAATCTGAAAAATAAAATCAAGAAAAATACAACCATAAAATGCTGACATTCATGTCAAACACAAAAACAATTAAAATTTGGAAAAAAAAAAAAAATTCCCAATGGCAGAAAATAAAGCTTTTTTTTTTTTTTCCTTTTTCATTGTAATCTCACTTTAAGCTTCTCATCCAATTCATAGAAAGTGCTTCCATCAATTGAAATAAGAGGCCTCCATGGAAGCTTCAGGTAGGTTCTGCAAATAATATACAGCTATACCTCAAACTGACAAAATAAAATTAGTTTCTTAAGTCTATAATATTCCTAAGCCATAAGAAAGCAAGAATGATTGTGGAAAAGAATAAGCAACTGAAAGGTAATTTCGATGAATCCATGCTTATATTCTTTCATAAAGGGATGAACTGCAGATGTGTTAATGCTGGAACTACAGTTCCTGTGAAAAATGTCAGCATGATCTTGTCCTAACCTTTGTTAGTTGGACTCTTAATTTTTCATAAAGTACTTGTGTTCAACACTTATGTCTGACACATTTGGATAGAGGTATAGCAGTATGATCCTCCAAACTTATAGAAAAACTAAGAAAGAATTGTACATATACCCATATCTACGCACACCCCGAGTCCAAAAAACATAGATCCCAACGAAAAGCATGGCATGGATTCAAATATCTCTGGCACACAGCTACTAGCGTAATAAGTGACTGATTTATAAAGCAGCCATCAAAAAAACACACACACAAGACGGGAACTTTTCATATATTAATATTTTCCAGGCCAGACTTAGAGGACCATTTTAATCCATAGCTATCAGACCAAATTCAGAGGGAGACATTAATGCATTAGAAAAGAGAAATAATCTGACTAGATAATCAAATTGTTCGTCATTGCCTACATTATTGACTTGTAGATATATTGAAGTTTTGCACATCGAGCAACGCATTTCAGGCAGCCACCCTCTCTTTCATTTCTCTTAAGCATTCAAGCAAAACCGTTTTTCTTACTAAGAACTACTTCGACTTTTTGTTTTTATTTTAAATACCTCCTGGTTTTAATGTTATGCAGTGAAAAGTATTTTACTTTCAGTTTCTGCATATTAAAAAATGTGGTATCTAAGAGGATTCAGGTTGCAGTGTAAAGTGTGACAATAAACTGATGTCTACTGCTGACAGAAGAATAACTTCTTTTTTCATTTAGCTAAATAACTTCATATTCTAATTCTTAAGCAACCTCAGTTTCCTTGATTGATTCAGACAAATTGGATTAACTATGAATTGCTGCAAAACCAGATATAATATGAAGGTGAAGTACCTTAATCTCCAAGTTGCCAGCACAAAATTTGTTTCCATGTTGACACCCTGGACGTAAAAGCAAATTATTGGTCACTATCCAAAATTCTTCAAATTAAAATAAGGTGCAGTTACATAAAGGCATTGAGAGAGGGAGCCAAGGAAGCAGTCTAATAGTGCAAATTTATAGATTTGTTCTTCTGCTGATCTTTTTGTTTCTATTAAAGAGCTGTGGTTTACCTGAGAGAATAACAGCGCAATGCCCTCTTGAAAACACACAATTTAAACATTACGTTCCAAATATAATCAAGGTAGAGAGAACTAGGTAGAATCCTTCTCTGTGGGACAATGAAGACCTATGAAGTTGCACTATGTGCTTATGGCTCCTAGATAAGTTGAAAATACTGGCAAGTGTGAATGTTGGGTATTAAATATAAATGTACAATTGGAAGCCATGCTTAACCACACCTCCGCTGTGTTCTTTCAAGCCATGAGATCAATGGATCTCAAATGGTAATGCTTCCGCCTAAGCCTTCAGGACAGAAGGTAGGCTATAGGAAGCCCTAAAACAAAGCAGTTGTCACAGGTCTTTCGAGGTGTTAACTTTTGGCGACCTATATTAGATGGTAGGAAACTGAATTTCACTCCTAAAATATCTTAGTAAAGACTGTTCAGGTTGAATGAGAAAACAACCTCAGCTGCAAGAATGTTCTTTTCCTCTAAAGCATGCTAATCAGGCAATTCTTAAACACCTAAGTTCGAATCCAATCATACCATAAAGCACAATGAGAAACCACTAAAAATGTTTTACACCTAGGGCCAAAAACAGTTTTGTATGCAAAATCCTTTTTTCTCAATTATAGGAGAAGATCCAAATATTATCCTCCAATAAACTTTGTTTCTCTACCCCGTTGGCCAAATACCAAGTCATGGGAGTATTCTCTCTTAAGTGAGGAAGCACCAAGGCAGACTAACTTGTACAAACCCATGAACTAAGTGAAACAGTAGTACATTCAATTGGTAAATATTTGCAGAACAGACACCGTTCCAGGCCGGGATACTGTATGCCTGTATGATATATATATATATATATATATATCATTTCGAGGATAAAGATGTTAGTACATCAAAAAATGGGTTCTAAATTTAATCTACTCAAGGCACTCGGTATAGACTCACGAAATAATAATGCAAATTCTTTCTATCCAGTCAATTATTATCCCCTGCAGATATCATCTGCATGATCTTTACATAAGAAATCAGGACTGAACCACATAGTATCTTAACCACTGGATCAAAAGAAGCCACTTACTTTTAAATGAACTAAATGTAAATAATCTTTTATGTAGAGAATTTATGTACATGTTGAGTTACTGAAGTTTATGCCTGCATCCAGCTAATCTGCATTCAGTGAAGTCAGTTCCAATTCATAAAGAATGATTTACCTTCCCAATCTTTTGTAATCCAATTGAAGGGCTGTCAAAGAAAGGAACAAGCAATTTCAAGTTGCGAGAATACAGCTCCTTACCTGAATTTACCAAAGACCATAAATGTTATTTAGATTTAAGATAGCCCAAAGTATTTATCATGATGATGAAAGAATCAAATATTAAATTGTACAAGGCATCATGCATGTACATGAGAGTGAGATGACAAGTAGCAGTATCTGGGTATATTAGCTACCAATTCTACTCTCAGAAGATTAAACAACAAGAAATGACAATAAACTTATTTCATTCTACTCTGTCAACCATGCTGGTATATGTTGCATATTTACGGGAAACTTTGGTTTTTAATAGAATTCAAGCGCCTTACACAAAAATTTTCATACATTTCCAATAAAAGATTAATATATAAATAGAGGGATTAAAAATTTCATAGTCATTTCTGTAGGTGCTGATGACTGATGAGTCTTAGTCAAAGGTTATATAAGAAAAGGAATTGACTATGAAAAAGACATTGATAAACATGCACAACATGCTACAAACAGCAATATAAATCCCTTTTATGACATATTACTCTGTTTCATCTAACCTTGGAATCTAATAGTTGGATCCTCAAAGACACAGTCTTCAGCATAAATTGCAGAAGTGAAATTTCCTATATCCCGTTGAAAGAAAAAGGAAAACAACGGTTACAAAATAGATGTTTCCGGAAAGAGTGAAGTATCAAATACACATGTTCAAATAGATGAAGTTTAACACGTTAATTTAAGCAGCTATTGCACAAAATATAGACAAGATCCCCATCTATAAGTTTGAGATAAAAACCACTCCATATATATGATTAACAGACATAACAAGGGCTTTCTTTCGTTTTTGCTTTTATCTTATTACCAAGGATTTAAATAGCAGCATAGAACGAAACGATATGTTAAGTTCGTTATTTTGTGATTTTGGCTCTCTCAATCGGCAATATTCATAGCCGATAGTTATTGCAATTGACTGTGTAACATTCATTAAGTTCGCAACTATAACAAAATGCGACATGAATAAAAATGTAAAAAGTTGTCCACCGATTGCAATTTAAATCCTGCCTATTACTATTTGCCTCCAGAAGTAGCAAAGCAAGAAACGTATTTGGATACAAAAGTAATTAGATCTTTTGAATAATTTAAACCCCCCACCCCCCCCCCCAAAAATCACCTTTCGTAGATGGTAAAACTGATAAGTTTACTTTCATTATAGAGAAACGACGACAAAGAAATTAAGACACAATAACGTGTCGTTGGATTAATTCTATCTACAACTAGGTAGCTGTAGAGATTTTCATTATTTTTTTAAAGAGAAAAATTACATCTAGCAACTCATTCCAGGGTTTTCAACAAAAGCTACACAATCCTATATTATCTTTAAAACCTACACTCGATAATTCATGTATTCATATTATATTCATATATTTTGCTATGTGATAATTGTGTCTAGGGCATCTAATATTTTTATAGATTTTAATACATTAATAATTTATACTATATAATTTTGAGATATGTATTCGTATCTCGTATTTAATATTTTACATGGATTACACTCGTATAATCGTATTTAAAATTATTATGTCTAAAAATTGAGCCCAAAAAAAAAGGTGAAAACCCCAAAGAAACCTCAAAAAATCAATTTCAAATTCGTAACAATTTGTATAGAATAGGATCATCAATTTGGGCTAACAATAAAGAACAGAGTCCAAAGAAAAGTCCAACATTTATTATATGTAATTTGAATGTATGCTACATTTTAGCTGTTCGCTCATTTTTAATCAAATAATATAGATATTTTAATTTTGTAGACTTTGCTTTATATTATAACATTTTAACAATGTGAGGAAATAAAAAGTAAATATAATGTAAACGAAAAGAGCAAAAGAGTGTACAAATTCTGGCCAAAAAGAATGGAACAAATTGATCAAAAGAATACCTGTAACGAAGTAAGCATTCTCGTAATCAGCTTTGAGGATTCGTAAAACATCTGCAACATTAGATACTGCAATTCCAACGCTATCCCCACTATTCAGTTGCTTTTCAACTCTTCAAGATATTAGGATAGTATACAAAATCATCAGATCATTTTAACTTTCTAATTTTGTTTTGCTTTTTGTTCTTTTCCAACATTTTCTCGGGAACCAAACAGAAAAAAGAAGAAAGAAGGGGATAAAGTTAGTTACCTGTTGTTGTCTTTAGTGGAAGAAGAAAAGAGTTTTAACAACTCTGTGACGCCACTCACAGCCAATCTTAAAAGCGGCGGAGTTTTGGTTTGATTGTCATTTTCCGGTGTAACTGAACAGCACCGTGCGCCGTGGACTCTCCGTAAATTTAACGGCGATTGAATGGTCGGACGGCTGAGATATGGTGTCAGATTTGGACCACATATTCCCCCCATTTCTGACTGAACCTTCCCCGCCCTCTTGGCTCTTGTTCACTCTCTTTATGCGCATTTATTTATTTGAATATTAAAAAATTGATTATAATTATAAATTTTAAACCGTCGGAAAGGAAAGGAACCAGTATTAATTTTATCATCTTCCTACTCTCCTCGAATCTCCACTAACAATATGCCACGTCAGGAATGTTAAATGAAAATTATAACCCCACCTCATACCTGACTCGACTTTCCCAAACTCTTTCTTTCTTCTTCATTAATTCCTCCTTGGTGCTTGTCTCTAAGCGTAAAAGGGAAGGTGGGCTGAGGTTACTTTTTTCTTTTTTTTTTTCTCATGTTATGAGGCTAATAAAGGGCAAATCCATAAGATATTGAATCAAGCTACCAAAAGCATACAATTAAGACAATGATTAATTAGTGGGTTTAACCAACAATTATGCTGCTCAGGAAAGTTCTTGCATTTGATTAAATACTTCAATAGCGTGGCAAATAAACTTGGTGGCACAAAAATCAGTGAGGTTCCTTGCCAATTGATATTGGTGATGGATAAGCTGACCATACAACTAAACTACTCTAATGTTCTTTACTGGCTGAATTTCTTTGTGAAAATGGCAGAAATGAAGTCATCCAATGCTTTAATGGAAGATCCCTTTCGATCTCCTTCCTCCATAACAGCTGTTCTTATTTTCTCAGCAATCTCTAGAGCTCTCTTTCGCATCTCTCCCCACCTTTACCTTCCTTGGCCATTGCCATTTCTATCACTTTTTCCACCTCCTTTCCTTAATTGCACTTTCATGTCCTGTTGTCAACTCCATGGCGACACCCATATATTCTACCAACATCTTTGAGTTGAAAGCCTGTTCTCCTGCCAATGGCCATCCTATAATTGGCACTCCTTGGCTCATGCTTTCAAGCACTGAGTTCACCCACAATGGCTGAGAAATGCTCCAGTAGAATTATGCAACAAAATATCCAATTGAGGTGCCCAGTTTTTCACCGGCAACCCTTGTTTAGTCTTTCTCATGCGCTCGTCAAATCCCTCCGGCAGCCACTCTGCTTTAAATTCGCCTTTCATGTCGAAACCGAACGGAGGTCTTATGACCCAAATGAAAGGGTCCCTGCTCTTTTCCAAACCCTTGGCTAACTCCGTCGTTTGTGAAGGACTAATAGTGTTCCGGGAACCAAAAAATACATACAGAGCCGAATCAGGGTTGTGCAAATCAAGCAACTCGCATCTTTCAGGGGATATTCCAGGTTCTTTTCCAGCACGATGTTTACTAGAGCCTGGAAACGATAATTTGTTCAGCATAGATGGGGGTAAAAGAATAATTTCACTTATTGATCTCCTTTGATTAGTCATGTTATCACACAGTGTCCCAATTTGAGTAGTCAATGTCTTTCGTACTGATCTTATAGTTGGAGTTATCTTTGTGCTTGATCTTGCACAACACCAAGAACTTGCTTGCGCAAATTAGAAGTGTCGAGAGAAAGATTTAGGACCATTTCATTATTAAGTGCAATCTCACTATAAAGTGTATCCTTGTTTCTCAGTATCATGTCCAATCTGAATCACCAATTCCCTCATTAAGTGCAGCATCCCCCATGGAAACTCCACTTGGAAGAGCACCCGACAAAAATGCCCATGCACGCTCTCCAATAGCCATAATATCACCAAAAAATTGCCACAGTAATTCATTTACTGTTGCTGTAATTCCTGTCTTTTTAAATCCTTCATTATTGAGATTTTCCTACCTGATATGGGAATGATTAAATGTTATATTAAAATTTTCATAATAGTATCAATTTTGATTTCAACTAACTTTAACACATTAAACTTTTGATACAGGTAACACTAACCTATATTTTCCCAACCCACCAGTCTTCAGTTGCACCAACAATCTTTTTAAATAGACACCATCCTAAGTAGCTTAGTCCACAATTTCCATTATTGTTTAATGTATCCAACTTATTTTTGAATTGAGGTTTTCCAAAGTTTTTGTGTCTTTGCTCTAAACAAGGCAACAATATTTTTCCTATCCTTTTGAATTCAAATAAGTTGTTGATCTATTATCAGCATTAACTTCATTCACACAATTCACAAAATATCAACGTGAGCTCATCATCCCAGGTAGCGTTGGATGCTAAGATATTATCGCCTTCGACAGATTTTTCATCTTCACCATCTATTATTATTTCAATTCCAAATGCTATTGCTCAATTGATTTCAAACATAACTAAAACTAATACTCTTCGTATCTAATTATCATGATATGTATAAAAAACACTAACAATAGCAAGCAAAACGCTAATTTAAAGATTTTGTTCCCAAGTGCATTCATTAAAATGTTCATAGACTATATAGAGCAAACAAATATGACAAGTGAAGAGAAGTTCAATCAAGAAAAAACTACTTCAAGTAAAGCGTATCCTTAGTTGGGACCATTCTTGTCCAGTCTCTTCCTTTAGAATGGAATTGATATAGCATTCGCAAGACATAAATAATAGACTACTATCCGACTTCAATGCGAGCTACCAAAATCATAATCAAAATACACACAAATGCAAGATCAATAACCTCAGGCTTTCAACTACTATCGGATGCCCGATGACGAGGTAGTTGGGTCAAGCGCATGGATAGTTTAAGAACACTAGTTAGATTGACTACGGTACAAAGTTTCAGCGAAGTAATTAATTAAGACTTGACTCTGTAATATGAAATATATAGCATTGATGGAAATTGGAAATCTTAAAAAAAAAAAAAAACTAAAATGGAATTAAAAGTATAAAAGACAATCAAATTTCTTCTTTAAATATTCCTGTCTATTTTGGTCTAAATTTCTAACCTAATTTGAGTCTTTTTTTTTTCTAATCTTTCCTTATTTTAACCACTAAAGTACCTTTTATTCTCCCATTATATAATAATCTCTTTCAATCACCAAAACTAATCATAAAAAACCAACATATATAAGTTTTAAAGACAATGAAAATGGTAGGATACAAGCGAAATTAGGGTAGAGTGGCTAATCTATCGTGAGAAGGTGGTGATGAAGATTAAAATTGGCTGAGGATGGTAAAAGTTGTGATAGTTGTAAAAATTGTAGAGAAAAATTGTAAAGAATTCCTAATAGCTACAAGTTTATTAGATTACCGAAAACTCTCAAATTAAACCTTTAAACGTTTATTTATAACCTCTCTAAAAACATTACTAAGAATAATTATAGATAGAATGGAAGGCTATCAAAACATAACTCACATGAAAGTGTTAAAAATTATAGGTAGTAAGAGATAGATAAAGGTTACAAAAAATTAGTGGATGAAACGAAAGTTACGTAAAAATTATATCCGAATAATATATTGATTACAAACAATAAAGAAATTACTCAACAATGCACTTAAAAGTGCGTTGTTTGTTTAACTAATTTTAAATAATAATAGTAATAATAAAACGCAGGTAAATATAACAATCAATCAGATCCATTGAAAGTGAAGCCTATCACGACAAAAATTCTTTTCTGAATTAGTATATTTAACTCCACAGCACATGCGCTGACGCAAGTTTGGATCTCCGAGGAGAATTATTGTTGATTTTTTTAATTAATTGTTAATTTTTTTTAAAAAAATAATTATTCACTTTTTTTTTAGGAATGATATAACCATAAAATATTAGTATAATCTAACAAAATATTTAAATATCTGGCATTAGATATTAATTTCGGCGCATTTTGACTGAGAAAGGTCACCATGGACTTCACAGTAAAAAATATATAAATATATATATATATATATATTAAAATAAAATAAACAATCAAAAATATGTGAATCTAATGTTGGATTACAAATTTATATTCTGCGAACCAGCAAAAACTAATTAAAGATACTTTAAATCTGGATTTAACCTCTTACTTTATTTAATATTTTTTGAGATATAGATTAAATCTAAATTTTAGATCTTAACTCATGGGTTCAACAACAAAAAGAAAAAGATTGAGGAAAAAATCCCAATCGATCTTCCCACCCATTTAATTATATAATATAAATTAATTTTAAGAGTTAGGGATTGGTTCCATTACTTTGTATTTATATTTATTTATTTATTTCTATATTATCATATGGGAGCTCTAAATACATGAATTTCGATTGAATTATTTTGATTCGGGTATTATTAAATATGAATTATTTATATTCAGATACCATTAATTTTTCAGTCAGTTTGTTTTTTTTTTTTTGGATTTCGAACTATTGCTTATGTTTAAGGTATTTTTATTGATTTTCTTGAGTTCGGATCGAATTTGGTAAAACATGGGATCCATTCGAAATCTTTTTTAAACTTTTATTTTTCACTTTTTTAGATCTATCTAAAGATTAGATTATTCAATTTTCTTCAACTTGAATTGATATATAATAATTAAAAATATTTTTATTTAAATTTAATTATAAAATATATAAATATTAATAAAAATATTTTTTAATTTTTATTAATTATTAATAATAAATACGAGTAATATAAACCGATTAAATCAAGTCAAAAATAAATTTAAAAAAAATATCTAAAATTTTTTGAGGTCGCAGTCTGACCCATGGATACCTCAACTCTTTTCCTTCAATTTTTTTCATTTTTCCCTCTAAAATCCAAATAATTGCAATGCCTTTCGTCTCGTTTCCAAATTTTTGACGTTGAAAAGTTTAAACGACGCCGTAAACTTCAAATCAACCCTAAAAAAAGTTTACAAACAAGGAATCGGGTTGTTGAAAATTTCATGAACAGTTGGGAAATTCGAAATTTTAATTTCTCTGTGATGGAAAAATTTTAATTTGCTTAGAGAGAACTCATAAAAGTTGCCCAAAAAATGTTTGTTTTTGGCTATCGATTTTCGTTGTTGATAGTGTGTTCATTGGCCTTTTTCCTCGATGATTGAAGGTTGTTTGAATTTTAATAAAATTCAAATAAAAACTTAAATCAAATTCTAAAGACTTTTGAGATAGAATGGCAGAAGCTCCTTTTCCCTTAATTAGTGATCTCAAGCAAGTAGTGAGTATCTTACCGGTGGAT
>JBBYHO010000020.1:16996752-17007527 GCA_038382025.1 Adansonia gregorii
ATTTGTAAAGAATCCAGACCAAAAATACAGCCTTAAAGAAATTCTCATGCAACTAAAATTATGTTCTTTAGTTACATAGGACTTGGACCATTTACCTTATAAAAGCAACACCCCCTTATTGATTTTGCATATCAAACAATTGCCAAAGGCTATGCCATGGAGAGCTTAATAGGTCGCTACTTTGAAGAGACTGATATGTGAGTGCTTTTTTTTTTTTTTTTTTCCGGTTCGGACTTTTATTTCTCCATCAAACATGATCCCTTCTTTTTCTTTTGTCTTCTCACAAAGCAATGCATACATCGAAAAGCTCCAAAATTGCAGTGCTTTTCTTGTAAATTTGTATCCGGTTTGATCTTCTCGTACCTTTGGACCTTGGTATCAAATAGTGACACCTCAGCCCTCTGTGTAACTTGCCACCGTGGAGACAACCATGCTTTATTTAATTCCTCATTTGTCATCACATAAGCATTCATCCCGACACCTTGCTTAATCCGCAGTTGACATATTTATTTATTTCTTTATTTGCTCTAGAATGCCACATGTGCCTACCAAGAATTATTCTGCACGCCGCTTTCAAAGCATTGAAGTCCATTGACACATGGATTCTATATTTAATGGGTGCTAGTAACCCTGCAAGACGTGCCCCCAAAAGCTATTCATAAAAGAACTTTACGAACTATTCTACAGCCACGGTTTACGTATCCACAATTTGTTTTGGACACTACGTGATTGCCATACACACGATATTTATCTCACAGCTTTCTGAGTAAAGAATTATTATATATTGTTTATTATCTCTATACTTTGTCGAATCATCATAATATACTTCAAAATTCACAAAGATTATCTTGTCATTATTTTGAAGGAAGATGAAAATATTGAAAAAGGATTACATCTTCTCACCAAGACGCCGATATGTGGTAAATATAAATCAACTTGGACGACATTCAATTTTCTTACCGCTTTGAAAGATTGGTCAGCGAGAATTTTTCAAGCATCTAAATCTTTTCCAAAGTCAAGACGTTTGTAATCCAATCTTCATTTCAAAACCATAAATTTGATGAGATATGACAAGCTTGATTCTAATCTGCATGTCAAGATCACAAATCTGATCAGGTTTGTCACTGTTGATTCTGATACTCATGTTAAGACCAAAAATCCAATCAGGCTTGACATGCTCGATTCAAATGCTAGTGTCAAGATCGCATATCAGATGAAGTTTTGATGCAGTTAATTCAAATGCTCATGTCAAGCCCATAAATTCGATCAGGTTTGATGCGATTGATTGTAATGCTCATGCCAAGATCACAAATCTGATCAAGTTTGACATAGTTATTCTAATGCTAATGTCAAGATCATAAATCCTATCAGGTTTGACATATTGGTAAGCCACATTATTTCCATAAAAACATATTGGGGATTTGCCTTCAGGATTTTTGAAGAATTTAGTCATATATCAAAGTATTATGAATGGACTAAAGACATGTTATATTACTTCAAAGAACCTTGATGTCTACTAGTATATGATGCTATTTATGTGTCATTCTACACTTATGATTGGAACAATGACGTTATTTGGGCTTCTGTGAAGCATGACGCCTAATCACCAATACTTTTTATCTTATTACCGAGAAGCTTCCATCACATTATTTAATTTGCACGAATTAGGTGGTTTTCCCATTCACAGTATTATCTATGATGAATTCATTCCATGTGTCACCAAATTGCTTAGATTTGATGGTGAATGCAGATTCCTCCTAAGATGTTGTGAACATCTATTTGCTATATTCCATCTTTTGGAGAAGAAAGGAAGATGGAAATCGCTATTGAATATTTGATCAACTTTTGGTTTAAATAGCAAATTATGTTATTCAAAGCCTTTGCTCAAAAAATAAAAAGCTTTGCTTGTCTAAGACACATGGATAACCACAATAGGACTTTTTGGAAGCATCAAATTCAGGGAATGACGGGAGACAAAACATACACCACACTTGAAGTTGGAGAAAGTTCAAAAGCAAATACTTGGATGTTTTCCTTTCTTATTGGATTTGTGTGTTTGTTTTGCCCAATAAAAATTTTGTGCTTGTTCAGCTAGAAACATTTAAGATGGCTAGCTTTATGGCATTTAGAAGAATTGTTAATCTTGCGATCTTGGTGTTGGCCTGTATTTACCATGAACTTAATTGAATTTCATATTTTACTCCACCAGCCCTTTCAGATGCATGTTTTCCAATTCACTACGTTAATATATTGCTAAGTCATTATTTCCAAACTCACTTCTCGAATCTAGATCACGCATGTGGACCTTTGACAACCAAGTTTTTAGAAGGGTAAAGCTAAATACTTGAAAGAATATGATGCCCAATAGTTAATGCATACTGGCATAGTGTGGAATGCTAACTTGTCACCCAAAAATCGAGATAAAGTAATTATTAATGAGGCTTTTAGTAGCATTGACCACGCCTACCTTATCAGTGATCGTTTAGGTTATTTGCATCCTGGATGCAATCAAACCATCATTGTAGAGCCTTAGAGTCCTTAGCATTTTAGAAGATAATTCGGGTTTTGTCAAGATACTATCAAATTTCTCGAGGAAGACATTTTTTTGGATCTATGGATGGTATATCGAGGTTTTGAAACATTTTCATTCATTCTCGTACAAAATCTAAATTAATCTTCAAACTCATTCCTCAAATCTCAATCATTAAGTGACTATGAGATACATAGAATGGTGGACTAAAATTCATGAACCATACCTTGAGCATTCTATTAATGTTTTGATTTCGAGCATTAATACAACCCCATCGAAGAAAATAAAGACTTCCAATGACGTTGTTAAGTAAAATTCTTTAAAAGCCAAAGCTTTAGCCACCATAAATTTGAACAAGGAGAGACTTTAAAAGTAGTTTTTCAATCAATTGGTCAATGAAGCATAAGAGGTTCCATACAAAGTCATCGAAAAGAAACGTACTGTGAGTTATTGTGGATTTAATCGATAGTGATAATAGACATTGGAAACGAATCAAGATAAAAGAATTCTCTTGTGGTAATACATCCTATACCAAAAGTGAAGCTTTAGTTTCTAACCTAGATAAGTTTAAAAAGCTTGTAGTTGAGATTGAGAACAATGTTTCAAGCACTAATCTAGAAAATGTTTGACCAAACAAGAATACTTTTGATATTGCAATGACTTCTATAAGCTCTCGTGTTGCAGGTAAGCAGCCTGCTCCCTTAGAATTCTTTAAGTTTGATGCTAATAAAGTTATATATAATACCTAGTTCAAGCTTGCACCTTTTTATGGGAAAACATTCAACCAAAAATTGTTCGGGCTCTTTTTGATTGAATTTCTTCACTTATTGAGGATGTCCATAAGATTTTTAATGAAATAAAAGGAATTAAGTCTGTCAATTCATTTTCATTGAGAAGCATGATGGAAGATTACTTTGGATAAGTTTTGAAGTTTAATGATCTTGAATCCCCATTTCTTTTCGTTTGTCATCCAAAGATCAAATTGAAAACTTCAAGCACTTGAAGCTTGCCTTAAAGACTCAATGGTACTTGAACATAAAGCAGTTGTGGACATCAAGACCTTACTGTCAAACTTGGAAATATGGAAAAAGAGTTAATTTCTCTGCAATGCAAAATGTACAAACTTGAATCTTCACTTAAAGAAACTAAAGACAAATTAGAAAGAAAAAAGTTGACACCTTTACGATTTGTAAGAAAATCAGTTCCATTGAGTCTTCTACTACCCATAGAGAGAATGAAGTGAAAAGTTTAGATTTGTTGATAACCTTGTTGGAAGCTTGTCAAGAAGACCTGAAGAATTTCAAATCTAAGCCTTGACTTTTATTTGGTGTAATCTCTCTTTTTAAAGTTTTAGTTCTCAAGATTATTTAAAAATCTTTCCAAAATTGTAATTTTTTTTCAAAGTTTGAAATTATTTTTACTCTATATATCAACTTCTAGATAGTCTTCTGAACTTTCAAAGCACTTATGTGAAAGCTTCATATTGACTACAAATTAAATCCCAAAAGACCTTTAATTTGTAAAAAAAAAAGAATCATGACATCTAAATGGAGAATTATCATAACACTTCAAGTCTAAAAAAAAATATCTAATTCATGATTAATTTTTAAAAATTTTTTTGTTAACTAAACTTGGCAATGAAATTAAGTGATACATACCTTTAAGGGATCTAGTCGTAATGTAGTTCAATTTTTTCCATTTATTTATTCCTTAACTGTTGCCTAAGTTGTGCTAAATAGGATTTTCAACTTAATGGGCATTTTGAATGTGCAATTTAAGCTCGTGCTTAGGAGCATCATGTTTCAAGCATAATATAGTTTTAAAAACTTACCATTAATTGATCTAACATTCACACCATCTTGATCAATGATCATGTATGCATCGTTGGTGTAAACTTGTCGAACAATGTATGGTTTATCTTAAATTGAAAGGAACTTGCTAACGATACGATGTGTAGTATTTATGGGTTTCTCATAGTAAAGACTAAGTTTCCAACTTGAAATGACACCAGCTTAACTTTCTTGTTAAAAGCTTTAGATAATCGAGCTTGATAGCACTCCAAACACGATTATGCTTACAACATCTTCTCATCCAATGCTTCTAATCATAGGCACACATTATCTTAACTAAAAAAAATCTTCTTGGACTACAATCCTTAATGATGAAATTTGTTGTTCAAGTGATAAAACTGTTTCAACACCATAAATAAGTATGCATGGTGTGGCTTGAATTGATGTACATTATGTACTTTGATAAGCCTATAAAGCTTCTCCCATTCTTTCATGCTAATATTTCTTTGAATGGTTAACAACTTTCTTAAAAAGATTTGCATAAAGTCTTATTGAAAGCTTCTATTAATCCATTCGTTGGAGCATGGTACATTAAAGAATAATTTGCTTGAAGTCAAACTATGCACATAATTTATCATGTTAAATTGCTTTCTATTATTAGTTATAATGTATCAAGGTATGCCATGCCAATAAATGATGTTAGTCCAAGTTGCAATAGTTTCTTTCTTCACTTCCCTGTAAGGTGTTGCCTTTACCTACTTTGAAGAGTAATCTGTAGCAGCAAGCATATACATATGCCCTATTGAGCTCTTCGATAATGGTCATGACAAGTCAAATCCCTAACTATCAAATGATTAAGATATGATTGTAAGATGCAATGGCTTAAGAGGTTGATGGATGAAGTTAGCTTGAAATTGACAAGCTTGACACATCTTGGTGTAGTCCATGCTATCTTTTGCCATTGTAGGCTAATAGTATCCTATCCTTTTGATTTGAAAATGCAACTTAGCTCTAGATTAATGCATACCATAAACCTTAAAATGACCTTCTTATAAGGCTTTGAACATTCATCTTTTTCTAAACATTAAAGAAAAAAACTCTATCAAAAGAGATACAGTAAAGCATGCCTTTAAAGTAACTAAATCAAGGAGCTTGATGTTTTACTTTTGTTTTATGCCTTAGATCACTAGGTAGTTTACTATGTTCTAGATAATAGATCAATGGTTGTCTCCAATCTTCTTTTTCCACTTTCAAAATTAAAACAACTTTGGATTTTATATCCTTTATATCGGTGAAGTGATTGATGACAAAACCCATTATCTATATGAGGAACCTTTACTTTTCTACGTGGCAGTGCAAGAGCTATTGCCAAATTTGCTAGAGAATCTGCTTGCATGTTCTCTTTTCTTGGTGCATGCTTGAAGCTCACATTCTCAAACCATTCAAAGAGTTTTTTCTTGTTGTTAAGGTATGGCAAAAGCTTAGGCTTCTTAACTTCATAAAGTGAAAGAAGTTGGTTAATGATTAATTTAGAATCTTTGTCCATTTTAAGTCGGGTGAGCTTTGTATCCATTGCCATTTCCAACCCAATGATCAAAGCTTAGCATTCCATTACATTGTTGGACCAATTTTCAGTAAGAGTAAATGCAGAAGGCAACACTTCTCCTTCTAAAGTAACGAAGACAATACCTACTCTAACTCTACCTTGATGTGTAACCCCATTAAAGAACAATTTTCATGGTTTGAGAATTTTGATAAAAAAAACATTTACGTTATGAAGATCTTCAAAGAATTCCCAATCATCCAGAATCAAATATTTGGAAAAAAATCATCATGTACTTGCCCCTTAACAACCTTTTGTAAAAAGCAAATAATATTAAACTTTTGTAGCCAAAGAGCCAATTTTACCAATCTTCCATTGAGTACAACTTGGACATGTGATACTTGAGAGGATTTGCTCTTGACAGTAGATAAATAGAGTGAAATTGCAAATAATGCCTTAATTTTTTAACAATGAACATCAATGTTAAGTAAATCTTTTCAATAAGAGAATAATTTAATTTAGCATTATTTACTAAAATAGTATAGTAAGCTTTCATTTCCTTATCATTCTCTTATGCCACCAATGCTCTTACAGAACATTATTGTGTAACAATATAAAAAATTAAGGGTTTTCTATTTATGGGTGCTTTCAAAACAAGTGACATCAACAAATAAGCTTTGATGCTTTTGAAAGCATTACAATAAGCCTTATCCCAAATAATAGGAATGTCTTTCTTCATCAATCAATTAAATGGTTGACATGGACTAGCCAAGTTTGATATGAAGTGCCAAATATATCCTAATCTTCACTTTAAACTTTTGAGTTAATGATTTTGGACATTTTTATAATCGAATCAATCAATTGAATTGTTGACATAGACTAGCCAAGTTTGATATGAAATGCGAAACATATGCTAATCTTCACTTTAAACTTTTGAGTTAATGAAGATTACTTGGTTTTGGACATTTTCACAATCGAATCAATTTTTCATTGATTGATCATAATTTCTCTATGTTGTACAATGACCTTTGAAACTTGCCCAAGATGTCATTAACTTTAATTAATTCATTTTCAATTGATACATGCATAATCTCTCAAACACTGGCAAAGATCAACAAGATGATCAACATTTTTTCTTCGACTTCACAACAAAGTAATTTACATACTATTCAATATTTTGTGAAACTTATCATCAAAGATCTTTTGCATTACTCTTTGATAAGTAGCACCAGTATTCTTTAACCCAAAACGCATAACCCTATAGCAGCATATTCCTTTCAGAGTAAAAAACTCGTTAAGTCTTTCAACTTTTAAAGTCATGCAAATTTTATTATAACTAGATGATCCATTCATAAATGCTAAAGCATCATGACTAGTTGTCACATCAACCATTATCTCTATCAAAGGGAAAAGAAAAGTATCCTTCAGACAAGCATTGTTCAAATCCTAAAAATTTACGCAAAACTAAAATTGGTCATTTTTCTTTATGGGGATAATATTTGATATCCAATAAGGGTTGACTTCTCTAATAAAGCCAGCTTCAATGAGCTTATTCACTTTACTTTAATTTGGGGAATCAAGCTAGGATGACAATGATGTTAAGCTTACTTAATCGGTCTATACTCTTTTTGAGTCCCAAATGATATACAACTTCTTTTAGACCATGTCTTGACATCTTTTTGTAGGTTCAAGCAAAAATATCTCAACACTTAATCAAAAGATCAAGATAAGTTTTTTTCCTTTCTTGGGGACAATGAAACATTAATAAAGATCAAATGTGGATCCTCATTAGTACTATTATTAACCTCATTTAGCTCATCAATGGTAGTTTGATTCCCTTCCCTAATTGATGAAAGGGCATCTTCCTTTTAAGGTTCTTTAGCTTTTTTTTTTTTATGTACACATGATAAAAAGCAAAGATTCTTGTTTTTTTCAAGTTGTTCTTCCTCTAAGGATGGAACCTGCTTAGTTATAACCATTACGTGTCTTCTAGCCTTCAAGACTTCACTAGTAGTTACTTTTGATTCACTTTGTATTTTCATTTGAGAAGGAACTTTGCTATGAAATTCCTTTAACATTGAGGCTTTCCTCTTTAAACTATGGCCATCTATTTTGGAGTTTGGACTTTTAAGCCTTGAATGAATGACTTTCTTACAAAAGCTTCAATGGATTTTGCCTCTATCGATGCAAACACTGACCATTGAGATGATTGAATGCTTAAACGATCAAATAATGAGCCTTGTGTTAAGTGTGTTCCCAAATGATTAAATATCAAAGATCACAGTGGCTTAGTTGAATCTTCTCACTCCTCGAGAACTTCCTCGATATTTATATATCTTGAAGTTTCTTTAAGGATCTTCAATTTTGATGGAGAAAATCCAAGTCTTTGTTGTCTTTATTTGGAATTTCCAACACAATAAGTTTATTTTTCACCAACTTGACAAATCTTGATCAAACTTTGTGACTTTTCTTTGCTAGGCTCTTCTACCAATTTTACAACATCTTCCTACTTTCGATTTTAACAAGCAATCTATAGGCATTAGTAGCAAAACTCTTAGCTCTATTAAAAAAAAGATCTTGATGTTCGAAGAGAGGTTACGCTACTACCCTGACATATCCTTTTAATAAAGGAATTAAAATTGTAGATTCTTCCAAGCGAGTGAGGGGAAAAGTCAAATTCTTTAAACCTTGACTAATTTTATCTTTGCTAACGGAAGAGGCAAAGACTTTTCCCTTTTGCTGCAACTTATTTACCGATATGGACGTTACTTCTTCTATGAAAGTGCCTTCTAAGTAAAACTTAGCATATGTAAAATATGCTTCTATTAAGGTAAATGGCTTATAGTGGGAAAATTATTAAAAATAATCATAAAGACTATGCATTAATATGAAAATACGAACATGATCCTAAGTACTTAGCATTACCGTGAAAGTAACTAACATTATCGAAATAACCATGTTTCTATGTAAAAGGGCCAACATGATCCTACGAATGTTTTTAACATGAAGATAAGTAAAAATGACCTAAATGACCATGCTTCAATATGAAAATGTCAATAGGATCCTAAAGACTTGGTTTTAACATGAAAATAACTAAAATGACCCTAAAATGAAAAAAAAAGGGTAAAATGTTCCTAAGTTATGCCAAATAACCTAAATTACCGTAAGAATGCATTTATGACTTAGGAAAATTGCCCAATGATCCCAATGATTTGGCTGACTCTAAAATGACCTTTAAATGCATATGGAAAAATTGCCATTTAATATTTAAGGTTTGGCCAAATTACAAAATGGCCCTAAAATGCATGGAAAAATTATAGTTACCGCCCACTTTCACCCAAGGCATGGAATAGCCTTAAAATGCTTGAAATAATTTGGGAACTTTGCTCTTTATTCCCTAAGGTTTGGCTTAATTACAAAATAACCCTAAAATGCATAAAAATATGGAAAATTGTTATATGCCCTCTAAGGTTAGGCCACATTAGAAAATGACCCTAAATGCAAGTTTCAAAAATAAAAAACTTGGTCTTTAGTCCTTAAGATATAATCAAATTGGAAAATGATCTTCAAATGCATGTAAAAATTTTGGAAAATTTGCTATATACCCCCCAACATTCGGCCACTCCTAAAAATGCCCCCCCAAAAAATTTATTTCATGAACAAGTGATTAAAAAACACATGTATGACTTTTAAGCTTAAAAAATTCTATTTCTTTAAATAAAATTACAAATGCAATGGGTTTACATTAACCAATAACTCAACATACAATATTACTACCACCACAAAATCCACATGAACATATCAATGAACAAGAAATTTAATGAAATAATATGCATGTAACATAAAATGTCATCAAATGCAAACATGCAACATAAAATAGCGCAAAGAGTGAACAATATGGGATAAACTAATAAAGATTAAAACAAAGGAAATTACATGTATTTAGAATACATAGAGATCAAGCATGCTTGATTTAAAAAGTATAAAAACAACTTTTTGTTCAAAACCTGATTTTGTAGAATTCTAAACTAACACTAATCAAACATAGAGAAGATGTTTGATCATAGCTCAAATGTTATTCATTGAAATTAGTTGTTAAACCTTAAGCATAAACAATCTCTTAAGCATGGCCTAGGGTCATCAAGCTTCCAATAAGAGAAGAAAGAATTAGGTGAAGAATAAAATAAATTAGAAAGCATGAAAATCAAGATTTTTGGTTGGAAATACCTTGAAAATCTTTAGAAAGCTTTTGTTTCTATAATTGGTTTCAAAATAACCAAAAGTTGGAGAAGATGAAAGGAAGAAAATGATAGAAAACCCAAATGGAGTCACTCCTAAATGAATTGAACCAAGGGGTTGTTTTAATCTTTAGCCCTATTTTTCCTTTTGTTTTATTTAATCACACAAAATTGGTAGCTTACGTAATACTATTACATGCAAGCTCCATTATAGGCCAACATCTAATCCTTCTACAAATAATTCTATGACAAGGTTGATGTGAGAAGAAAAAATATCATGGATGACAGACATGTGTCCATGGAAAAAAATCGAATGGTGAAAAATTGAAAATTGAAAATTAACTATGAAAATATTAGGTATAAAAGATATTATGAAAATATTTAGATCTACACAAAAAAGAATGGTTAAGGGATTTAATTTAATAAGCTTTATCTGAACAAATTTGTAGGATGTCCTAATTGAAAAATCTATGTACAAAGCTTCAAATTAAAAGTCTACATCTGTCAAAATGTTTAATTAAAATCTCACATGCAAGGGATCTAATCAAGAAATTCACATGTAGGGATCCTAATTAAAAATCTATATCAAAGAATTGAATTGAAAATTTTATGTGAAAAGATTCTAAAAAAAAAAATTATGTATAAAGAACTAGGTTAAAGTCCCACTGTGTAGG
>JBBYHO010000020.1:17018894-17031213 GCA_038382025.1 Adansonia gregorii
TCATTGTTAATATATATTTTTTAAATAATTTTACTGATTAAGTTAGATCTGATTAACTCGCAATAGCATTTTAATTAATTTTTTTAATATAAATACTATTGTCTATCAAGAATCAAGTAAATTACATTATCAATCTTGTAATATTATATTTATCTAGCACTTAAAAAAGTCAATAACGATTTTCTAAATCATTTTCTATGTATCTATCAAAAAATTATTAATTGGCTACGCTGCCTTACAGCAATGTTGCAAGTTCTGACCGTATTTGATTACGATACTTACAGTATTGACAAACTGATGTATTATATATTTATATATATACATACACACACGAGACAAAAGAAAAAGACTACGTATTAATGGTGCAAATTGAGAATAAAGTTTTGTCTTTCTTACAAAATTATTGGATTAAGAAAAGCATACGTATTAATGATGCAATCTGAGAATAAAGCTTTGTCTTTCTTACAAAATTATTAGATTAAAAAAAGGCATATTATATAACAGGTAATATTGGATTTTTGTCTGACGTATGAATGAAAGTGATTCATACATTGTTTTAAAAACAAATTCTTAAGATTAAAAATTATTTTAAAATTATTATTATTTTATACACTTAGAATGAAATTTAAAAATCCAAAAATGAAGTTAGTGAAATAATGCATATATTTTAGGGTATATTTAAAAAATAAAAAATAAATAAATGATTTACGTGTTATTTTACTAATTTTACTTGTGAAATTTTTACATCTCACTATCGATATAATCAAAAATTATTCTTTTGAAAAAGCGTTTTAAAAATTACTGTAAAATTATGTGTTTTCAAATAATACTTTTAAGAAACATAATTCGTCCATGAGAGGAGAGCTTGATTGATACATATATGCCAAGACAAGAATTCAAGTTTATTTAAGTCATAGCTACCTTAAATACCATAATTCTAAAATACTGTTCGTATCAATTTTTTTTAATTATGTAATATCCTTGATATTATTAAATTATTTGAAATATTATCAAATTTATGTTTGCAGAACGTCATATAATGTTTGCAATATTACAATCACGTTCATTAACGAAATCCGTGACTGGAGTTGAGAACTATAATATGTAGTGTATGTAGCCTAACTAGTTAAAATAAAAAAGCAAGTGGGAGAAGGAATAGTACCATGTTCATAAACAAATCCATCAAAGCTAGAGCATCCTGGTCCACCATTCAGCCACAGGACAACTGGATCCCTCCGAGGGTTTCTTTCCGAAACAACCAAATAATAGAAGAGATTCTTCTCTTCTATGCTCACATATCTGCAAAACTCAATTTCCCCTTATTTTCATCACAGCACTTTCCAAAAGAAAAAACGAGAGACGGTTGCTATCAAATCACAAATTCTGGTATGAATCATTTAGCAATGATTTAAATAGCAAGCTGCAACGTGAAGTTACAGTTTGAACTTATTTCGTCGTTGATGTTGAGTGTGTGTCTGCAATTTAAATCATTACTACCATTTAGCAATATATAAACAAATGAAGTGAAGAAAGAATGGTTACCCAGAATAGTGTTTGGATGGAAAAACCCCATTGAAGCCTGGTAGGTAAGTTACCAGTGAACCATTTTGAGCCGCTTCAATGAATGCAGAGCTGCAAAGCATGCAAAATGATATGACAAAAAGCATCTTTTCCATCACCGACGACCCTGATGCTAAAAAGCCCTCAAAAGTACTGCTTTTATCAATACAAAATGATGAATTATATATCCTAAACAACACAGAAAGAAATGTTTATTGATTCTGACAGGCAAAAGAAAAAAAAGGAAGAAAATGGAAAAAAAAATGAATTCAACGATGGCAACCAAAAGGAGCTTTTTGTTATATATATTAAATGAAAAGTCAAGAAGCAGATAAACATAAAAAAGCAAAAAGCAAGGTTGGCAGTTGGGACAACAATACAAGAAATATAACTTTAAGAAAGAAAAAAAAATATTGAGGTTAAATCACAGAAGAGACACTGAGAAAAAAAAAAAACTGTTTTGCAAATGCTTTTCACCAGTCATAATCTTCAACAGTGATTTAGAACATTAATTTGTACAGTGGTGGAAAGGGAAGGATACTGACTTATATGGAAATTTTTTTTTTCTTCGAGAAATTTGATATTTCCAGATTGTGTTTTTGCTATCTTGCTATATTAGGATTTCCCCCTTTTTTTTTTTAATTTGGGATTTAATTTAGGATTAGTGTTAGGTATATTGGTTCAGAAATTGTTTAATTTTGTACATTTAAAAATAAATAACTAAGATATATAATTTTCTAATTTTATTTTTGGGGTTAAAAATTTTTTATGTTAATGTGCTTGAATTTTTTTTAATTTAAATAGTTTATATAATTATTTTTAAATCCAAATTTTAATAAATATGGAGTTTAAATCTTTATATTTGCAAATTTTTTATTTCTAATTTTTTTTCTAAAAAAATGAATAAAAATATATCTTTGACTTGTTTTTTTTGTTGTGAATAAATGAATAAAAATATATATATATCACATTCATTATAATTTTACAAGTAAAATTTTTAAATATTATTACCAAAATTAAGAGTATGACAAATCCTTCTAAAATTATATTTAAAATATATGGAAAGTTACTTAAAAATTGTGATAATATTTTAATTTCCAATTAAAAATTTCGTTGTAACTCTAAATAAAATCCTTATATTAAAAAAGAAAAAGAAAAAAAGAAAGAGAACTTCAACTGGCAGTAAGGGAATTACTGCCAGAGGCATTGAAAGGCTAATGATAATGTCAATTTCAAGGTGGGTTCCAGTTTTGTTTTTCTTCTTTGGATTTTCATTTTCTTTCAAGGAAAAAAAAGAAGAATTTTGATTGGAAGTTCATTAGAAAGAACAGTGAGGGTTTTCATTTTTAAAAAAAAATATTTTTTTAATTATTTTTTATTAGTGGTCAAGGAGATTTTAATTTTGGGTTAGCACTCAGCACCACAGCCCCATTTTTGTCCTTGTTTCTTTTGGGTTATTTGGAGTTGGATGATGTGATAATTTTAAAGTGCTTGAATAAATGTGAAAAATTATATAATTATAATTTAAATATATAAATATATCAAAATTTATAAAATATAAATTATTAATATATTAAAATTTATATAAATATATAATAATTTAAATACAATTATAATATATAAAAATATATAAATTTAATATAAATACATGATTTATCTTTGAAGACAATCAAATATTTGAACTTGTCCAAATTTTTTGTTTCTTTTTTTAATTATTTCAATTCTGAGTTTGTGGTAATTTTCTTAGTTAAATTAGTGTAACTTGACACGTGACATGAAATTCTATCAAATATTTTAATAATAGTGTAGATTTTTTTGGCTTAAAATAAAATTTATCATTATATAGGATTGAATTTCAAGTTTTATCCTTGTACTTCTAAATTTTTTTTATTCTTTTGAATAAAAATAAAAATAAAAATAATGATAATAGGTTATGAAATATTATTAATGTAAATGACAGATTTGGTGATTGTATATTCAATTTTGCTAATTTGGGGAAAAAATGTAAAATAATTGAAATATTTTGCAAATAAAAATTATAAATATTAATCAATTTTGTTAGTTTATATAAAAAAATAAAAAAATTAAAACTATAGTGATAAAATTCAATAATTAATCCATAATAAAATGATAAATTTAACTTTAAATATTAATTTTATTTTAGATATTTTTGAAAATTTTGAGATGTTTAAGTACTTAAATGGAATCACATCTCAACAATTATTCTGTTCATCAAAAAAAAAAAAAAAGGGAAAATCCTATTTGTTTCAAATCACTTTTGAATGGCATGGATTACAGGGGACGTAGTGCCCATATTAATATTGAGCAATCTTTGATTAGAAATCTTCTTTTATGTTACCTAATTTTTCTTTCTGCATTGCCTTATGCTTTATTCCTTTTTTTATTTCAAAGTCTTATTTCTTCACATTCTGTATTTTTAAACAATTTTGAATTATTTTTTATTTACTTTTTAAGAAATTTTAGATTCTTTTATTTTTAAAGTTTTTATTTAAATATATTTATTCATTTAATACAAATAAATAAACTTATATGCTTATAAATTAATTAATTAATTAAAATATTTAAATAATATGTATTAAAATAGTAAATATAAAATATTATCAAAATATATAAAAAGATAATTTATTAATATATTATTATACAAATATCTTTAATGATTATTTTCATTATCATCTTACTGCCAACGTTACTTTTATTTTTAAATACATATCTTATTACTAATTTTAATCTCACTTTCGTTGATATTTTTTATCCTCACCGCTCATCTAAATGGACTATTAGTATTGTAAATATGTATATATATAGTTCTAGAATGTAAGTTTTTATTCAATAAGAGTTGGTTTTTGATACACAAAATGTTAATTTTTTTTTAAATTCCACAAATAAGTTAAGAAACTATGAGTTATCTCACACTTTTAATTTTTTATTATACTCTAACTCTAAATTATTTATTAAATTTAATAATTTTACTATCAATAAATATGATAATTTCAAAAATTATTTTTTGTCTACTTTTAAATAAGTTAACTAGATGTGATAAAGTTCTCGCTTTTGAGTTATTAACTATGTTTTCAATTATAATTTTCCTGTAGGCTAGTCAGCATGGGAAGTCTCCAAGTACAAGAGGCTGCCGAATCTGCTAAGGACTCAAAGACACCTATTTGGTTTTTAGTTGTGTCGTTTCTGTTGGCAACATTTTTCCTCATTTTCCTCATATACCATTTGAGGTTGACCTATTCAAAATGTCATTTGATCTGGGTTTTTAATTAATAAATAAAAATATTTTAATTCAAATTTAATTATAAAAATATATAAATATTAATATAATTTTTTTAATTTTGAATACTTTTTAATCAATAATTCAAAATTTTCAATCTTATTAAATTGAATTAAACTTCAAACAAATAAAAAATTTTTAAATATAATATCATTTAATCCAATCCAACACCAGTGCACTTTGAGATAAGAGCAAAAATCTTCTCTAAGTTTCTCAGCTTCGATCATTTCTAGGAGTTGTAGGGTACAATAAATTTGGATTTTGTTAGTGCTGCCAATCTAACAATAAAATTGTAATGATTGAAGAAGTTTTGATTTTCCAAAATTTCTGTCCATTATGAACAATACAAATAAAATGATCCAGTTCCTCAAAACGATCTCGCTCTGTTTGTTGCTTTTATGTATTTTTATATTTTATTATATTATAATTATATATTAAATTATTTTATATTTATATAAATTTTAATATATTAATAATTCTTATAATCTAAGTTTTGTAATATTTGTGTTTTCATATGGTTTTTATATTATTTTTTATATCATATTTTAAATAATTTTTTATATCATATTTTAATATTACAAATTTACTTTCAACGAGCCACATCATGAGACACAATCAAAGAAGTGAAAGAACAAAATATGTAGAGATGATATACCTTGAGTAGATTTGTCCATAGTCTGGTCTTGGACAAAAGTTTTACAAATTCAAGTTACCTTAGTCTAGTTTGAATTATTATTTAATACTAAAAATATTTATTCAAATTTAATTATATAATATAAAAATATTAATATAAAAATAATTTTTAATACTTTTTAACTAGTAAAATAAATTATCAAGCTAAGCTTAACTTGAATAAAATCTAATTAAAAAAAAAATTTCAAGCTGTGACTTGCCTTGGCCATAGATACCTCAAACCAGGAGACAAGGAGGAACTTCCCCAATATCTTCCATGAATGAGAATTGATTAAGCAAATTAAGGCTATGCTTCAATCAAACCTTTTTCATTACCATTATTTTTCAAAGTAAACACATCCATTAAATTGATCTCATCAGTTCCTTATGAATTAAATACTAAATATTTTAATG
Organism: Adansonia gregorii; assembly: GCA_038382025.1. Classification (NCBI taxonomy): domain Eukaryota; kingdom Viridiplantae; phylum Streptophyta; class Magnoliopsida; order Malvales; family Malvaceae; genus Adansonia; species Adansonia gregorii. Next base: position 17,024,839 of record JBBYHO010000020.1, read on the forward strand.
ACTTAAATTGTTAAATACATTAATCTTAATGATACAGTATTTTTTCTTATATTCCTTTATATTTATTCTACAAAATATTAAAAAAATGATGAGTAATGGGTTAAGCCAGAAAAATTAAAGTTCATATAAGCTTATGCTTTATGCATTTGGCGAGAGGGGTTGAAGCAAACTTAGACTTTAATGCTTGGTTTGAAGTTTCATTGCATGTGCGTCATCATTCCACGTTAAAAAAAATATTTGTCCATTTATGGGGCTGAGTTAATTTCCATGGTTGAGAAGTATTGACCGAAATTTGAATAGAGATTTTTATGAATTCGATAAATATGACTCAAATTATTATTTAATATAATCAATTTTTTATTTAAAAATAATTAATAGGCTGTTGAGTTACTCAAATTAGGTTAGAGACAAATTTGGGTTAGTAAAAAGATGAGAAAAAAATCGGATCACCGTGACCTGACATATTTGATACATTCATGAAAATAGAAATTAGTTATTGAGTTTACACAATTTATAATGGGCCGAACGTAAACATTGATGTTGGTGGGTTAACTAATTATGAAATAGAAATAGACTATCCATTCATAAGATACATTTATAATATTATTTTTATATTTTATATAATATTTTAATTATTTTTCATATTAAATTTGTACGGTATTAAAAATTTCCAAAGTCTACATTCCACGTAAGTTGTAATTCATGTTGCTCTATTTAGGAGTAAGATAATATGCTTTAATGAAAAAGTTATGCACTTACCATCTTCTCAAACATTCCTCATAAATGCAGAAAATAAATTTAATTATTAATTCTAGCTCAAACTTCGATCTGTCACAAGAAAAAGAAAAAAAAAAACTTCCTAACTTGCATCAATGTCTTTAATCCCCAAAATAATGAGCAAAAAAGTCGGCAATTATTAGGAAAAGTTAAGCCAGAATGCAATATCTATTAGCTATTTTACTTAATCTGAAAAAAAATTATATAAATATGTGTTCAATATAAATATATTTTAATTTTTTAAAATTTTTTTTATATTTAAAAAATAATATTTTTCGTATTAAAAAACGGATATACTTAAAAAAAAAGAAAAATTCAGATAATATAATATGTTGGTATAACAATATAAAAAAACTGATAATCACAAATTTACAGTAATCAGTTGAGCAAGGGAACGAGGATTGCAGGAAAATGGGTTTTACAGGGTTGTCCTCAGGAACTGTACAACAAAATAGAGGACTGCCAGGAACAAAGCAATTTGGTATACATCTCTTTGGAATCCGTCGTCCCTTTGAAAGAACTGACAACAAATAAACAATGATACAATATGTTAAGAACGTAGAACACAATGAACATATTCCTATATTCTTCGAACAAACTTAGGCATGCGTGTCATATGTAAGAATATATCTCATATAAATATGTTTAATTTTTTATATTTTATTATATTTTTGGAAACCTATATCACTATATCAATGTTAAGAGGATAGAGACGTCGAATATCATACTAAAAACAAAAAAAATCGGAGCAATATAAACATATTCATAACAAGATGTTCAAATATCAGAAACAGGAAATATGTATCTAAATCCCAAACAAGAATATTCTAAAACACTTTTTACATCCCCCGAACAAGCAAAAAAAAAAAAAAAAATCTTGCTGCGAAAAATGTTACCAATAAGTTGTGATTTCCAAATGTGACTTCACAGCTCAGTGACAAAACTAATCATTATAGGAATTTTTGGGGTAGAATTATAGGATATTTTTGAAGTGGTTCAAACTTATGTCACCCAAATTCAAAGATAATTGTCGGATATGAAGATTTGTGACAAAATATTGTCACATATTCATGTTTAAATATCTGAAGATGTATAAGACATTGGTGCTGAGCATATCTATTTTAGAAAAAATGAAAAAAAGTTTAACATAGGTTAACAAAGGGTGGCGGCCTAATCAAGCCTGATGAAGCTCTTGAAGAACTAATAAGAAGATCAAGTTGAAAATTAGTGGTCTCAGGGAAATCTACAATTTACAACCAAAAATAGTGTATAAAAATAAGAAAACTGTGTTGCTTTAATTTTTTATTTTTTTAAATATTTTTATATGATATATATTTAAATATATTGAAGATATAACTTTTAAAATATATAAAAAATTTAGAATAAAAATTGAATATACTTATACGAAGCAAGTACGTAAACATGACGCTCACACTTAAATAACATACCAACAAACTAGTCCCATAACGGGATTACAATGAGGATTGAATCGAATGCCAAGAAAGTTATATCTTATATACTATTTATGGAGACAGAAAAATTATGCGCTGGCGAAAGCAGTTTAATCTAAGGCAGGCATCTCATTGGTTTTCAAACTATAAATTAAAAAGCAAATGAAGCTGGAAGCTATAGGGTTGCATTTACTGCAAATACTCACCTTAGTTGGATCACCAGAAGGGTCCGGATAAACCTCCTGGTCCTCTTGCTTAGTAGAGAAACGAGTCGAGAAGTCCTTGGCTCCATCAGCGAAGTCCTTTGCTGCCTCGATTGTGGCAAAGAGACGACGGGACGTCCAGAAAAATGCCTGGGCAATGACCGATGAAGACGACAAATCCCAGAACTCTTCATGCTCAATCACCTGGCCACTAATCTGGTTCAAAGTGAATTGCGAGTTGACTTTTAGTATCAGATCTCCGGCTACGCCAGCAAGAACAGACTTAGGTTTTCCTTGTATCGTCCATTTGATACTGAGAACACTGGTTGAGAGCATCACCATTTCTTTCACTCTCTGTGGTAATCGGACGAACAAAAGTAAAAGAGTTTAATAAAAATCAGTATAATCAACAGAGATACCGAGGGTACGTTAGGAGACAACAGCTCACAAGCATAAGAGAAATTACAAATAAACAAGCAACAAATTAAACTTCAGAGTTCAGATTCGCTTCTCGATCGAGCTAGAAGAAGGATAATGGTCGCTTAAAATGATCGAGTTGAAGTTGGAAGCAGTCCGTACGTTGAATTTGATCAAGCAAAGATATCAAACTACAGACAATAGCACAAAAGTATAGCCATAAATTTACGAGAGAAAGAGAGAAGTTGGGCTGTAGTGTCTGGCTAGTCGTGCTATGGTACTATGAAAAGTTACTAATTAGAAGAAAAAAGGTCATTATGTTTTTTTTTTCCCTTAAATAAGAAACATCGATACAAAGGCAGAGGAGGGAAAGTTTTCCAAGTACAAAATCAGATAAAACATAAATCCTTACCACAGAGGGATTTTCTAGTGCACCGGTTATCCAAAGCGGTCTCTTGTACTTGTCACGACCAGTGAAACTTCTAACTGGATCCTGCATTAAAAGGTGTCATAATATTACTCTATAAACTGATAAATCATTAGCCCAGTTCGAAGCATGACCTTGTGGAAATTTCCAAGTGCATAATCTTTCACAAATAATCAAATCTATGATCAGTTACTCAGCTTCTTAGCAACTTTCACAGATAAGCCATAAGTTATTTACATAATTCTCCCGCTTTATTTTTTTAAAAAGTAAAAGAAACCCGATGAACAACGGATGAAAGAGAAAAGTGATTGCAAAGAGAGGGATTAAGGGAATGTTCGAATGATAAGGGGAGCATTAAGAATTTCTTGGTTAGACCTTTTCCTGAGCAACTCTGAGAAGCAACAAAATTTTTGAGCCAAAAGTCCTGAACCTTTAAAGAGAAAAGGAAAAAGAAAAAAAGTCTTGAATCTAATGATTGATAGCATCAAGTATTCCATTCGGGAAAAGAAGCCGATTTTACACACTAAAACTATAAAAGTTAGAATTTTCAGAAGATTAAGCTATGCAGTGTATTCTGCAGAAAAAAAGTTACTTAAGAACCTTGTATTTGGCAGTAGCTGCATAAGTTCCAAGTGCACGATTTCCTTCTCGGAGCTCTAGAATATCACGTGCAAGTTGTCTTGCTGTTGATTCCACCAAGGGACTACTAATGCATTCGAACTCGTTGCAGAGCTCACCAAAGTCCATCCCATCAACTATCTTATCACTTTCGGATCTCTCATTGGCAGGTTCAGTAGATACGTCAGTCCGGCTAGTTTCATTTGTAACTGCAACACATCAGATGCAATCCGGTCATGTTTTATTACATAAAAAATGGGCATTAATTGTGGATTAGATATCAACGTACAGTATTACATGAGACCGGAATTTAAAAGAATTAGTTTTAGTGCATATGAATATTGGAACTATTCCTCCCACAATTAATATGTCAAAGTTCCAATGCAGAGGGTTCGGATAAGGATGGTAATCAATGCCTCGATCTTATTTTAAAAATATTGTTCTTTAAGGCAAGTAAGATTTTACTGGAAGAATTGATTTAAGAGTAAACTATGACAGAGCGAATAAACAAGAACAGGAAAAAGAAAATAGAAGATAAATCAAAAACAAAGTTTCAATTCGAGACTCTCCGACATCTTAATGGTCTGTGCGAGACAAGATATTATTTTTCTGAGATGCATAGCTGCAAATGGGTTGGATAAGCCTGTGGTATCAGTGCAGAATACTTGGTTTTAATTTAAGATCGTAAGCTCAAATGTGAGGAGCAAGAGGAGAAGTTTCAATTTGATCAAGGTAAGATATACTATAAACTTGAGTACCGAATGAAGTTTCAATCCTATCAAGGTAAGGTATACCATAATCTTTGGGTTAATCAATACACATGACAAGGTTTGGCAGTAAAACAATGACAGAACAGCAGGGTCCAAGAACAAAGGATGAAATGTTTGTTTGCTACGGTAGGACAAAAGAATTTTATACGGAGAAATACTATTAACGCCAACTGTCATGTCAAGTGCATCCCACTCAACCATCTGCTATCTGTAAGCATGCTAATCACTGTACCAACTCCCTCTTGAATCAATTATATTGGAAGGGCAAGAATTTGAGTTCTATTCAATCAAAAACATATTGAACGCCCGGGCTTGTCATTTTTGACTATGATCCAAAACTAAAATTGATAACATCTTATTGGAATGGGCATGTCCACTGCCATTTAATTTGTAACGGAAGCTCCTTCAGACGCTGGGAAAAACCATGTTTATTACCACAATCTGGTCGATCACAAGGAAGCTTCCTTAGTACAATTAGTTCCTATCTACTTCACCATGAAACTAACTATACAATAGACCTGGCAATTCTGGACATGAAACAAACACGAAACAAGAAAAATAATTAAAACACGAAATGAATAAATAAACATGTCAAAATTTATATACACGAATTATTAACGTATTAAAATTTATAAAAATATAAAATACTTTAAACATGATTATGATAATGAAAATATATGAATACATCACAAATACATGAATTTCCAGGTCTACCAAACAGCCAACATGTGCAGAAAAGCATATTCAAAGCCTAAAAGTAGTAGGATGCAATATGCACTAGTATTACGTTTAAAGAATGAAAAACACCAGGCAGGAGAATAATCTAAAAGCAAGTGTTTAAAGGACAACATTTTTAAAATATCCATTATGCAGAGCAAGGAATAGGATCTAGCAGACACAGAATATAACAACAACACTCTATAATACCAAAAACTTCTGCAGGACTGCAGAACACGGTGGATTCTAGATTAAAAACCAAACAGGCAACGGTCCTAAACTAACAGTAATAAAAAAAACTTGGTCTAATCCACTGGATATTAATCTTGCATGCAATGTCATAAGCAGACTTCTGCTTCCTATATTAGTTGGTGACACTATATACATTCACAATTTGCACTCTGATGAACTTTTTACAGCAAGGAGATCGTTCTAAAACAAACTCTTTTATAGTTAGACTACCATTGCAGTAAAATGAATGTCACACTGCATGATATTAGAATTGGACCACTTTCCAGATCCACGATTCTGTCTAGGACGTGGAGATTGCTCTATACTTCATCTTTAAGTACTACCTACTCTTTATCAGTTGTGTAAGAACAAGAATCTTCACATACATATGAATTTACAAATTTAGTGTCGTTTCAAAAACGAGTTTTCTCATTCTGTGAATTCTGCAATATTGCATATACAGTGAATACAGATAGAGATATCAATGGAATTGTAGATATTTATAAATTACATAAACTCACTTAAAACATGAGGGATGAAAGCATGATATCAAATTTTGCAGACATTCAACTTAAAACCGTTAATGACGTAGGCAAACTTCGTCGCCAAGGATTTAATTTTAGTACTAGTTAACACCAGAATTACAGCATAACAGGACATATGAGTTGCTTCCAATGTGAATGGAATATCACAGATGTTGAAGCACCTATCCCAATAGGCAGCCACACCTATGGATTTAAATAGCAGTCACAACATGACGGTAC
>JBBYHO010000020.1:17040147-17062495 GCA_038382025.1 Adansonia gregorii
TCTTCTATCTCCCTCAAAGAAAATATCAACAAAAAAAATTTAAATTATATTAAATAATAATTATTTATTTAAATAATTTTTAATATTTTAATATAATTTTAAATATTAAAATAATTATATTTTTAATATAAAATTTAATTATTTCGAATAAACAATTGATAACAGTGACGGATCAGCCGTCGGTTTGTATTTACGGCATTTTTCTAATTTCTCTCAAAGAATCCTATTTTCTTTTATGTTTAATTTTCTCAAATAATTTTTGGATATAAAATATTTATATGAATTTAATATAATAATTTATTTTATATTTATACACATTTATTTTAACATATTTTTATATTTTTATTATATTAATATTATTTTTATGATTTATTTTATTTTGTTTGGTGTTTTAATTTTTTTATACAGTACAACTCTATAATTTAAAAAGTTGCTAGTCTAGTTAATAAGTTAGATTTTTGTTGACGTGGCATTGTAAAAGTTAAATCCCATCCAGCAATTCGGGAAGAGACTTACAAGTGTCGAATCTCTTCAACTCTAGAATATCTCTTAACCCGCCACGTGTCCCACGCAGCTCACCTTTCTAGCTTTATCTTCAAGATTTTTTTGTGTATAGATATATATACACACACAAAATCCAAAATTGACAACATACAAACCCTAAAAGAACCTGGAGAACTCTTGAAAGCAAAACCGACGGCCAAAATGTTGAGGCAGGCATCGAAGAGGTTGCTTGGGCTAGGGTCACGAGAGATCCCATCACGGCCCCTTCAGATTCTGCCACGTCTTTACCACGAGAACGTCATCGACCACTACAACAATCCTCGTAATGTCGGGTCCTTCGATAAGAACGACCCGAACGTTGGCACGGGCTTGGTTGGGGCTCCTGCTTGTGGCGATGTTATGAAGCTGCAAATCAAAATTGACGAGGAGTCGGGGAAAATCGTTGATGCTTGCTTTAAAACCTTCGGCTGTGGATCGGCGATTGCGTCTTCTTCTGTTGGTATGCCTCTTTTATTTTTCTTCGTAACTTATGGTTAATGGTATTTTTGTGCATATTTCTTTTCATGGAATCTGTAATATTTATTTTGTTTTATTTTATTTTCTTCTATTAAAAACTTTATTTACGGGGGGATTTAAATTCAAAAGCCAAAAATTTTGAATCCATCTTTAGATTTTCGATTGCGGCTTACTAGAATTAGGGTTTGATTGCGGTGGGAAATACGCAAAGGAAAGAAAAAGGGATTGCTTTTTTCTTTTTTAATTTTTTTATCATCCAAAACGAAGCAAAAATACCGTTTTTCATGCAAAAGCAAACAATTATTTTAAAAACTTAAATTATAATTTTTTTTTACAAAGAAAATACGTGATTTTAGTTTAGTATAGAATAGAACAATTATGTTAAATTACTTTTGAATTCAGTTAATTTAAGGAATGAAGAAAGCAGTCAGCATACACCCAGTGAACAAAATTATTTTGTTATTGTTGTCGAAGGGCCTAATCTGGGTTATGAATGTTATTCAATATCTTTTACTTCGGATTTTATGGCAATGGCCTTCGATTTTTGCAAAGGAGCCATGAGTAAATTGAGTTTTTTTTTTTTTCTTTTTGTTCATGTTGCAGCTACTGAATGGGTGAAAGGGAAAAGCATGGAGGAAGTGCTTACCATTAAAAACACGTACGTATGAGTGCCTTGTCTCGAATTAATTTATTTTTATAAATTTGATTCATATCTTTATGTATTATTTGGACGTGGTTAGTTTTATGATACCTTGTGAGTTTTAGAATATGGGTATATTTCCGACACAGGTATGCTAAATTTTTTTTTGAATTTTTTTGAATATATTTGGAGGATCTTTTCCTCATACTCATGTTTGAATATATATTGAATACAAATATTATAGGAAAAATGAATAGTTTGGGTAATATAGTATCTGCTATAAGGATACTTTCTACTATTCCTTGTTTCCATACCTTTTCGTTCTCTCTTCAGATTGCGTGCTTTTATGTGGTTTTGATATCTGATCTTTCAAACTGGTTAAGTGATATTTGTTATTTGCGTAATTAATTTATTTGTACTTTCTGTTCCTCGTATTCTCCTCTTAATATAAACTTTTTGTGGTAGAAATGTATAATCTTAATCCTTCTATGGATGAATCATCTTCTTTCTCGCATGCTTTTAACTTCCTTCTGGCAAGTTTTATCAGCTCGTTCATCTAGTCGTATCTGCAACCAGTAAGGAAGGCATAACTACTTGATGCTATAGGCATAATTCTGTGTTATGCTTTTTAACTGTTTGTTGATTTTAGTAATTCTAGAATGTACTTTATTCTCTATGTGTAGATGTTGAAGTTCTAGTTTTTTTTTTATTGTTGCAATATATATTATGGCCTGATTGTGGCAATCAAATCATAGAGGACGGATGTTTGCTCAAATAAGGTTTATCTAGGGATTTGATTTAGTAACAATATAAAAGGACAATCATGTCGATCTTGACCAAGTTAATTGTATAAAAAGAATTATGTAGATATAAGAGGTTAGTTAAGAGAAGAAAATAATTGATGTGATCATAATTCTTCATATATTCGATCTTAATTGTCACATGATTGTCAAAAGTGGTAACTTCAAAACATCTAAATTGAATTCTTAAGGTGATTATATAGACGGATGGTTATTTGAATCTATGTTACTTGGATTTTTTATTTTCTTTAAAGTGTCCAAGTCTAATACTTATGTTCAAAACATTCAAACATGGTATTGGGGTATGATCTTCCAAATATATGAAAAACTTGAAAAAAAAATTAAGCATACCTATGTTGGACGCTTACATGTAGAATTAGCTTAAAGTGGAATATAAGCTAATTCATAGCTCTCTAGGTAAACCAGCTGGGGTGTACCCATCTAGGTTGAAAGGCAATATATAACATATATTTGAATGAATTAGTGGGTAGGATTAAATATAGTTGAAGAAATGAGGTAAGGAAGTATAAGATTGATGCCAAAGAAGGCTGTTATATTTCAACCTTTTTTTGTCCCAAATTGACGGTGTGGGCATTTTTGGTACTCCAACTCTTCAATTTTCTTCAAGTATCCATGTTAGATGCATACCTAGGCATGTAGAGCACCCAGCCTAGTCCTTGTTTGGCGTTTTAGTACCATAAATCCAATTCAGTTTTTCTTTTAAATGTTTCTTTCAATCAAATTTATCCATGCTGGATTACCAATGCCCCTGTTTTTTAGTGTTTTTTTTTTTAAAAAATACTAACGTAACTATTGCAGGGAGATTGCAAAACATCTATCGCTTCCACCAGTTAAGCTGCATTGCAGTATGCTTGCAGAAGATGCGATCAAGGCAGCCGTAAAGGACGTGGAACTTAAACGTGCCAAAGTGAAGGGCAATTCAAGTGCTGCTGCTGCTACAGCACCCGTTGAGAAGGCTGCTGATGCCTGATGTCTGAGGTAAAAGCTCTCTGGAACTTGCTACACAGAGCATGTAAAGTATGGTAGACAGAGACTAGAATGGAACCAGGGGAACTCTATGGAGGACACATGTAATATTAGTTGTCTAGAAGGGATGTTTTGGTCAATGGAAAAAAATTACATTAAGTAAATAAAAAATTGGCTTAATCCAGATACCTATCTTTTTAAGTTTCAATGTTAAAGCTAGTCATCTTTTGTTTAATGTAATCTCATGTTTGTTGTTTTGCAGTTTACCATTTGCCTTTGAAAGCATTGTATGGGCTCAGCTGTAATTTTCTTTTTCTTTTTTTTTTTTTGGGATAAATGGATCGGTTATTTTGATGTCAAACAAATACTCAAGACTTTTTAAATTTAAGCAATTGAATTTTATCAAAACCTTGTCTGTTCGTTCAGAATTTTGGATTTCAAAAGATTAATTTTAAATGTAGCATAATTGTGTAATAAAATACATAATACTATAACATTAATGATTATTTTTTAAAATTTATGAATTTATCGGATGTTTTTATGTAGCGGTGAATTAAAAATACTTATAGATATGAGCAAATTTGAATTTTATAATTTATTGTTTAAATATATAATTATTTGAATCTTAATTAATTTATATATAATATATAAATTTTATTTTTACAATTTATATAACAAATATAAATTCAAAATTTTATAATATAAGTGTTATTTTCTTTAAAAAATTTTGAGATTTATTAAATTAGATTAAAACATAAAGGTTTGGACATTATTATTGTTTAAGAGATTGAGCTGGATTTGTGGTGGGTGGATATGGACAGCGTTTATAATCTGGCATCTATCGTTCGCAGCCAAAACTATTGGGTACGTAGTTCTGGTGGTTCCTCTACTTGTCTTTCAATATTTGAACCTATACGCACTTCACTATACCATCGAAAATTTTCTCTCTCGTCCGATAGTTTCCACCCTCTGTCCTGGGTTGAACCCTGGGATTTGATTGGCAATTCAACAAAGAATCAACCGATTCAACTAATATACTGATTGTTCGATCTAAATTGTGATATGAACTAAGGTGATTTTGAAGGGATCATTCGTTTTCACAGCAAATGTGCATTTTTTATTTTTAAGCAAAGGTGCATTAAACCTAAACAATTCACCTATTAAGGATTACAACAAGAAGTTATGGAAACATGGTTCCATTGCTTCCCCCAATAACAGAACAGCCAAGCCATCAGGTAATTACTCAAAAAACAAAACGGAATTATGCCTCAAAGGCCCTTGAAATTTATTAAAAATTTTAATGTTGTACATCTATTTTAAAAATATCTAATTTAGTACTTGTAACCGTTTGTAATTTGGTATTCTTGAGTTAATCAAATTGGACAAGAAATTTATAATTAATAATGCAAACCAATCATTATTTTTAGTGATACAAGGTTTTCGTTCATATTAACATGATAATAATAGTTATTGACACCCACCGAGAGGTTGTCTATGTGGCAAAGGACTATAAGAAAAGGTGAGGGAGCCTAGGTTTAAGTCATAAGGATTATCCCTAATTGAAGTGGGGGACCATGGCAGTGGGTTGCTGTACTAGTTCCACTGGGGTTTAGTTAGTGGGCCTAAAGGACCCTACCTTCCTCATATAAAAGCTATAGAGTATAAAGGCTTTGCGAAGGAATTATAAAAGAATATAATTTTATGATCTTGATGCATTAAAGTCATGTTCTTAAAACTGTTTCTAGTCATTGTGTTGCTAGATAGGGCATTGGAAATACTCAAAGACATATACATGCTAAGCCTTCTTATATGTGAAATAAGCAATTGGTCTAAGCCTTCTTATATGTGAAATAAGCAATTGGTCTCACAGATTGAAATATGAGTGATACCTGGGATACCAGGTAGATGCTTATCTATTGAAAAAGTTCATTGAACATGACTTATTGTGAGAACTCCATTTATTATTGTCATTCTAATGTCTATGAAAATGTTCTCACATGCTAATAGAGTAATAGTTCTCTAACTTGTGATATCAATTCATCTTGTAAGGGATTGACATATTTTGATTTCATCATGAATAGGATCCTAAGAAGTGATGCCTAAGGTAAGGTGAATTTGGACATGGCATGAAGCACACAAGGATAGATGAGTGATCTAGAGATGATTTAACACTCCAAGTGACAATGGAGATGTATTTCATCTATTCTGAGGCCAGGTTAATTGATAAAGTCTTTAATCAAAGCACGATAAATTTAAGAGAATGTTAACTGTAGGCTTCAAGAACTAATAGGAATTGTCAACATGAGTAGACAATAAACCATGCTCATACTCATTCCTATATATTTGATGAAAAACTAATTACAAGATAAGCCAGTTATTGAAAGTTTTCAAAGAGGTCACATTAACTGTAAAACATTTGGGTTGTCATGATGCATTGCTAGATGCCACTTATGAACTATGTTTATAAATTGTAAAATATGTTGAAAAATGTAGATTATAATTTATGCTCATTGTCAACATATTGGAAACCGAATGGATCACAACCAATAGAATGATTTGTAGGATTAAACTTGACATTTAATTAATTTGTAGATAATAAAATGTAAAATTTGGAGTACCTAATTAAATAAGTTCAATTAAAATAAAATTAAAACATATTGCATTTAGGAAATCCAAACAAGGATGACTTAATATTACATTGTGGATAAGTTCATTTTAAACAGATGCCGCAACATGTCATTACCCAATTGCTTCGATGACGAGCTTGACTTAAAAAGGTACATCCCTAATTGCAAATTTTGTTGGTGTGATGAGGTGATAAAAGGATGTTTCTCATGATTGGAGTGAGGGAGATTGTCAGACAAATCGCTCGTCCAACTGATCTTTTATGGTCACCAAAAAAGGCCAAAACTTAGAGTCACCATTGAAGTTTTGGGCTAGGCATCATCAGACACCTATTAAAATCAATATATTCGAGTTACAAAAAATTAAAATATTGATTTTGATGGTTTGCACATACTAGAGTTCATTTACAAAGGGTATGGGAGTTAGTTATGCGCGGAGAAGGATTAGCACTTCCATGACATCGTAATCAATAACATCTAGCCATATGTTATTGCAGTTTCAATTTCCTCAATTTATATATAGTCATTATTTATATGTAATCCCCTTCTTCTGATGCAATTTTAAAAATATTAAATTTGTGTTTTTATAATAAATTTATATCTCTCTATCTAGATTGGGAAGAAGGAGAAACATGGAGGCCTTGATAAAAAAATTTTCAGATCAATTTGAAAATGATATTCTACGTTGAGCACTGGAGAGATACTAACATAAAACATTACCTTGAGTTTTTGGAAATTTGATTTTTCAAAACATGAATGCTAACTCATCATCGAGAAGAGAAATGTGTTATTAAAGCATATAAGTAATATAATAAATATTGCAAGAAAAATAAAAATACACATAGCAAAGGAAAGAGGGATGATCGAGATGTATCTCGTAATTATTCTTGGTTATTGAGAAATAACTAAAATAACAATTTTGAGATGCGTTTGAACTCATGGGTCGCATAAGGCTTTAAAATAGAGGTTTGGTAAAAAAATCTAAGGTGATCTAGGAGAAAGAAAATTTTGGATTTTTGGGTGAAGTTTTCAAAAACTAAGATTAAAGTGTTTGCTTGAAAAACATGCTTAGAGTATCCCTATGAAAGGAATTTTTGAAAAATTTTAGAGATTGGAATGTTTTTGGATATTTTTCGTGAAAATCTAGATTTTAAATTAAAACCAATAATTTAAATAAAAGAATAAAATTAATTTTTGAAGAGTGTTTGGCTTTGATCCAAGCTTATTGGCATCTATATTGTGACACATGACTCAATCGGGGAATTAATCGAACTCATTTCAAGGCATTTGAATGCCTTGAAAAGGTGATTCAAGGAAAATTTATTAATTTTGATAAGTATTGAAAGCATGTGATAGCATCGAACTATCTACCTTCCCAAATTTGTTTTGGACTGCATCAGAGACCCTAGGTGGCAAACGAGATACCATTAAAAAGTTAACTTGACAAAATATTCTAATATTCCTAGAAAATCTCTTGCTAAGAGGAATTAATTTTTGAAATTGGGTTCAATTCAGCATTCATAGCTTGTGTAGAGGAAAGGGTACAATGAACTTTGAAAAATCGTTTCAGGCTTATTCAAACTTGTTAAATTGCAAACGATACCTTTCCAAAAAAGGAATTCCGTGAAATTTTTAGGAATTTTTTTTTAAAAAAAAAATTGATAAAAATCATCTAAAGGGTCGAAATGGCCAAACAGAATAAAAATCGCTAATTCTATGGGTTTTAAATGGCAAAGCTTCAAAATCATAATTCCTTTATCCGAGCACATCTAAGGGCAAAAAAGATAATTTAGAAAGGTAATTCGATGTCCTTTAAGAAAAAATACCAAAAATTCCAAAAAAATCATTTATGGTTTGAAAATAATTTCTTAAATCGAGATCACAGCATTGTCAATACCAAAACGGGGGAGTTTTTGGTTTAGGGACTTCCAAATCAGATGCAAAGATTTAAGAGACCAAATGTCTAGAATTATGTCCATGGCAATAGAGTAATAGACCTGTGCAAATCTTGAAGAATAGGCTGATGAATAGCACATTATCCATGCCATTCGGCTGACAAAAAGGTTCATAATCAAGACTTTAATCAAACACTTAAAAAAACATTTTTAATTTTGTTGGGCCTAAAAATAAAATTAATTTTGCTTATTGAGGCCATGAATGCAAACATAAAGCTTAATTGTTTTTGCACGATTAGAAGACCAATTAATGAAAAAAATTAAATCCATATTAATCTCCATTTATTTAAAGTAAGATAGACTTAACTTAGGGGTTTTTTAAAAAACAGCAACAATGAAGAGCACTAAAGAGTCATTTAAATAAGCATGTGATGAACTTAAGTCCTGGCATAAACAACTACTATCAACTAATCACCAAACAACAACATATCATTTTTCAAAGAAAGCACGGTAGAAATACAACCAAATGTATGTTCATACTTATAGCATGTAAGATGAACATTTTCACATAGACTAAACATGAAAAAAATGAGAAAAATATGGCTAAAAATGCAAGAATAGGGGTTGTTTTGTTTTAAATGTGAAACATGTCATTTTTATCATCTAAACAACAACAAGACATTAATAATACATCAAAAGTCCTAATACTACCATAATTAAGGCCACAATAATGCATGAGAACCCCAAAAACAAGGTCAATGTCACATAGGGATGGCTTAGTAAGATGATAAATGCAGAAACCTAATTTTGTCCTAAACCTTTTCCCTATCAATCCAAAATATCTTATAAAATTAAGCACTTGTCCTAATGGAGGTAAGTTTCCTTCAAAGGGAATGTAAATTTTTAAGACCTATTTAGTTGTGACTACAAGTGCACGTGAAAAATTAGCATTGTTTCAAGAGTCGTACACAACAAATCAGATAAAAAACATGAATATCAAGATAAAATAATTAGCTTTTAACTTGTGAAAATTTGAAATTTTTTCTATAGATGTTATCATAGTTCTATCATAAATTACTAAAATATCCCTAAGGTTTACCTTCAACATCTAAGTATCTCGATAACTTAGAGGACTCGATAACTTCACAAAAAAAACAAACCTATCCCTATTATGCACTTTTGATATAGAAGTACCTAGTGATCATAAAGAATTCGGTTCTAGAAAATTATCAAAATATCCCTAGGGTATACATTCGACCTACATGTATCCTGGTAACCTAAAGGGCTAGATAACATCATAAAACAAACAAACTTACTCATATTGTACACCTTCAACCTATAAGAATCCCGATGATGACATAGGACTTGCTTTTAGGGAAATTACTAAAATACCACTAAGGTATACCTTCAACCTATAAGTCCCCAGTAACCTAAAAGGGCTAGATGACATCATAAATAAGTGAACCTACTCCTATGGTACACCTTTGACATAGAAGTATTTGGTAATCACATAGGACTCGATTTCAAAGAAATTACTATAATACCCCTAAGTTTTATCTTTGGCCTATAAATAATTCAGCAACATAAAAGACTCAAAAATGATGTGAAATGACTATTATACCCTCCATGGGCAACTTAAACACCAAGATAGACCTAAAATGCAAAAATTGCTAACAGGTGCCTAAACTTTTCAAAATTGCATTTCATACCCTAACAAAAAAAACCAAAAGAATACGAAAAGTTTTAATAATTCTACACCCCTACGGAAGACCATAGGAATGTTAGAAATATTCTTAAAATGTCAAAAGTATCATATTAACTCTAAAATGCAAAATTTTTCAAACTTTGCAATTTACTCCTTGTACAAAATAAAATTATAATTAAACACAAAATTCATAACAAAAAATATCAAAAATTATACCAAAGTTCATATAATAAATTCAGCCAAGTACTTATGGCTTTAGAACAAAAATCTTGCAATTTTATCAATAAGCTTTTAAACTTTTTAAAATTACAAAATAACCACAAAATGATGGAAAATGCATAAAACACATTCATACATATCAAAATAACCAAGAAAGCACTTTCACAGGTATACAATAGCAGTTGGCTAAGCATGGATGGCCCTAAAGCAAAATTTTCCATTTTTATAATTTTGTCCTTACATAATTAAAAAATTATAAATTAACACAAAACACATCCTGAAAGATCACAAAGACCACACTAATCTTCTAAGGTACAAGGATGCTTATATGTTGAAGGTACACCTTAGTAACATTTCATTAATTTATTTTTAAAACCAAGTCTTTTAGGGTCACCGAAATAATTTTAGGTTGAAGGTGTACTTTAAGGGACATGTTGGTCATTTTGACCAAGTCATGATCTTGAAAGTTTAGTTTAGTACTTTTGTCTAAACCAAGTCTTAGGGCGATTATTATTATTGTTATTATTATTATTACTATTATTATTATTATTATTATTATTATTTAAAATTAAAATTTTTAAAAATTAAGACAATGTCTCCAATGTTAAAATAGTACGTAAAATTTCTCCTAGCATGCGAGAGGGATTCTACGAATTATTTTAATAACGAGATATCATTTTAAAAAAAAAAATTAGGATTTTGCATAAATTTTAGAAAAATAACCTTTTGTATTCCACCAGTTCTCCAGTGAGGTATAAAAGATATTTTGATTTAAAAAAAAAAAACTTTTTGTATTCCACAAGCTCTCCAGCAAGTTATGAACGGAAATGATAAAAACTTTCGTGTTGTTCTAGTTCTTTAGAAGTACTTGAAAGATATTTTGATTTTTCAAAAATACTTAAAACCTGATTTGTTTCATCTAGAATAATAAATTTGTTTCATAAAATTTTTAAATTTGAGAATTATAATTAAATATCAAATACTAAAATTAAATAAAAATAAAAATTTAAGTTAACACGAGATTAATAAGGTATCAATTATGGGGCATCATGAGAAGGTTGACCTTTACTTGTGATTGTAATCAACTCCCTAACCCTTTAAACAATCTCTAGTATGAGTGTAGACCTCAGAGTTTTTTTTGAAGGGTTTTGTAACCCTCGAAATGCGAACCCCGATAGGTGTGTAATCTCACTTGGCCAAAATAAGATTGGTGGCTACTCTAGAAAATGGTCATTTTGTAATGACTATTTAGAGTTAATTTGAGTGAGCGATTCATTTTGGCAACTAAATCCCCAAACATAAAAATAAAGAATAATAATAATGACATGTCTGAATAAAAAAATAATGATATATGGATATATATATATATATATATAAGAACAATGGGTAGACCAACTATTTTAAGTTGAGCCGGTTAGTATTCGCATCCGGGCTATGTTGTGACAATGAAGATGATGAAAATGAAAGCTAATGTATGAGAAAAAATAGAAAATATACCAAGAAGCTTTGAAACCTTGCTTTTGTCCATAAGTAGAAAACTTCTAAACTTTTAGCTTACTTTTCTTCCTTTCTTTGTTATCTATTAGCAAGAATAAAGTGTAAAGAATGAGCTTTGAGGTAACAGTATCAATAGAAGATGTTTTCGTGTGAAGAGACGAGGGAAATTAAGGCTTTTTGAGGGGTTCTAGAGGGAGCTACGAGAATAGTACTTTGGCTAGGGAAGGACCATGTGAAAGGGCAAATGTGAGTGTCAAAAAATGTCCTTGGCTGAGCATGTCTTTATATAGCATAACATTGCAACCATCAAAGATGGCCTAGTGAAAGGGCATTTTTCATATACAATTGGATGTGTCATTATCCTAAGAGTTTAGCTTTCAACCTTTGATTAGCTAATGCATTTATTATTGCAGTCAAGAAAAGCCATGCATGGGCTGGTACATTGAGCAACGCTAATCCTACCCTTAAATAAATCAAATTATAACATGAAATGTCCTTATCTTAGGCCTAATGAACCCTTCGAAAATGTGAAAATCTAATGTTTAAAGCCTAAAACAAAATTCATATGATTTCTATGAGGATCAGTCTAAAATGGGATGATTTTTGGAGCCAAAATTATGACCAAATTCGTGTTGTAATGCAATGGTGCGAAGGGTGAAAATGCCATGAACTAGGCAAATTTTGTCAAGTTGTATCAATATACAGCATTATGCATAAATACATAAAGCAAATTTTGCCTATACACATCAATACATTGAAGAATGTATTGATACATTTCAAGCATGTATCGATACATTCACTTATGTATTGATACATTTCAAGCATGTATCGATACATTCACTTATGTATTGATACATTTAAGCTAAAAATCATATTTTAGCCATGACATAACCCTGTATTGATAAAAAATACCTGTGGTATCAATACATCCAGTGAAATTTTGATTACATAGGGGTCTTGTATCAAAATGTAAGGGCCATGTATCGATACAATCATGCTAATTGTGAATTTACACACCTTTGGCCTTTTGAACACCTCACATTGGCTAAGAATGATGGGGTAGTGGACTATGTTCATCCAAATGACTTCAATGGTGCCTTAAATAGTGATTTTTGATGCTTTGGATGTTGGCTCAAACAAAATAGGGTGTTTATAACAAACATTGTGCAAATGTTGACACGTTTTAAGATAAATTATTTTAGTTGAAATCTAAAGTCATCTAAATTGAGAAAAGGTTTTTCTTTTTGAGAAATTTAATTGTGAACCAAATTTTGTCTTCTAGTATTTCAATACACAAAGTTGCCATAATTATGTTTAAGTTTGGGCTCGATACTAAGAGTTAATGTTTAACTAGACATTATAACTTGCTAGGTGAAAGGTTTAACTTGAGCAAGGAGTCTACTTATGGATCAAACTCCATTAAATTGGCTTGGCTGAGTCCTATGAGGATTCTAAACGTTAGTTAAGAATGCAAATCTTTTCCTTATTAGACTGCTCAATGTATTTAGACATAATGTTACATAGGTTTGGTCATAGCTTTAAGAGTTAGGATTATTGTTGAATTAGGAAGCTTGAGGTAGGAAAAGTTTCATCTCAACTAGGTTGTTATATTTTATTAGACCTTGTAGTGATGGAATCAAAAGGGAGTAAATTGGTTTCTCCAATTCTTTTGCAAATTAAAACTTTAAAAAGGCAAATTGGTAAATCTTGAAATTACAAGTAAGTGAATAAATAAGTAATTAAAAAAGTAAAGAAAGATATCAAACTCAGTAATTTATAAAGGTTTAGCTTATAAAAGTGTTGGAGAAGCCTATTTATAACCTTGAGATGAATTATTGCTATTGGGAATTAATTAGAATAGACTGTAGCCATTAAATGCTTTATAAATGAGCTTGCTTGTTCTTCCCTGTACCGAGGTATCGATAACTTTAGTAAAAGTATCAATACATTGGCCTAAAAACCATTGAAATAATATTATTACAGGATAAGGCAAACACAGTTATCGATACTTTTCAATGGGGTTTCAATACTTCATAAAGGGTAGCGATACTTTTGGGTTTTAGCAAAAGACTAGCTATTGCCAAGGGCTAGAATTGTTACATACATAAAGAATATCGATGGTTTACTTTGAAAATCCTTAAAAGAGTTTCCTTTCGCTTTCAAAAGATCTTATTTTAAAATTGTTTTATATATGCATTTTTCAAGAAAACTAAAAAATTAAAAACATTTTAGTATTTTTCAAAGTAATTTTAGATTTATTTAAGGGAAATTACTAAGTAGAAAAAATTTTAACAAAAGCTAACCAAATTTAAGGTTCATTATATCAGAACTGAGATTATTTCAAAACTAATATAGCTAATAATTTTTCTCGTTTTAATATAACAAAACTTAAGATAAATTTCTTTGTAAAAATTCCCCTAAATCATTTAAAGATTTTCAATAAAAAATTCTTTCTTAATAAAAGCATTGTTGTTCAAATTTTGCAAGGGCTAGCAAGATAATAAATTCAACCTTAAAATCTATAGTATAAAATCCAACACAAATCATTTCATATGCACAAGATATAAACACTACAAGTATATATATGAAACTCTTCTTGTATTTGCTTTCATGCATACATATTCATTTAAAGCAAGCAAGTTTGTCACTTTAAAATTTTCATCCTTTTTGTTATATTTGAAAGGAAGATTAATTTAGAACTAGAGATGCTAATTTAAGCGAGAGAAGTAGCCATGTATACTAAAAAAAAAAAGCATTTAAAAACACGTATACCAATTGTTACAAAGATAGGCATTTGAAATGCATTTAATAGTTCAAATATTTCATGTATTCATTTGCAAGTAATTGCGCATATCTAAGATTATGAGTAAAATATATATATATATATATATATTTGTCTATCTGCATGGTACATATCAATTATGGAAATTTTTGTTTGTATGCAAACAAGAAAGCAATCTTATGACAAGTTGAAAAATATTTTCAAGTAGAACATAGAAAATTTCCCTAGCTAAGAATATTAAATACTAATTCATAAATCTGACAGTAAACTAATTGAATAGTTTTAAAGTAAACCATCATACCAAATTATATCACACAAAAAAATGTACTAAATGCTAGTGTATAAATGTCAAATATTATTTTTATGCTAATTGTGAACACAAAAGGATAAAAATATAAAAGGATGTCCAACTCAAATATACATGAGCAACTTAGACATGTAATTTACAAAGAGTTATTTATCAATTATGATTAAAGATGGTTTAACTAATCAATGAACGTGCATAAGAATGTTATACATAATCATTATGAACTATGAGTTAAGACAATATAAGTATCCAAAAGTTAAACTCATAGACATGTTCAAAGATTCATATCAAACAAACATTTTAAGCATACATGACAAAAAGGTAAAAGTTGTCAATTATCAACTTGCGTATGTCACTAAACTTAATGCTAAAACATAAAAGTTTATATAGCATAAATTTAGCAATCATCTCAATTCTGACTAAGTTTTTATTGGTATGCTCATTTGACTTTGAGTTAGTGATTCTAAGTGTTTGATCAATCTTTGATGTTCTAAGCCTGTTTTTGATGAATATGGCATGTTTGTTTAAATGTGTTTCATATGCAAGTTTATAATTTACTTTGTATAGATTTAAATGAGATCTTGACAAAAATAAGCATTAATAACACCAAGATATCTATTGTTATATAACAATATGTGATAAGCTCAAAAAATATAAGCACACAAAAATTTTTGTATCACGTATAAGCACCAAGATACAATACGACCATTAAGATTTGAATCTTTCATTTGATTTATGGAATGCTCATCAATTTATCAAAAGTTATACATACCATGGTAGGGTTCAAAGAAGGGATTCTTATGGTCGGGTGAGAAGGATTTATCATCCTAGCGCTATGAAAGGGATATACCTTGTTTGTTCTTGACTATGATTAACTTATGAATTATTTGGTAAAGGCAATTATGGGAGTTATAGAAGTGTGACTATTATGGAGTGAGTTAGAAAGTAAACATTACACCATGCTTTCTTTCCTCAAGAATGTTTGATAAAAGAATCAAATTACACTATCATACCATGCACTAAAAGGTCAAGAAAAAACCATTTTGACCTTATCAGCATTTGGTAGCCATAATGCATTGTGAGATGCCCCTCATGGTCAATAAACATGAATTAGAAATAATTTGTGATTATTGCTAACATGTTAAAAGCTTAATGGGTCACACACATAACAAATTTAATATAAGAGTTTATATTGGATTGGACCTAATTAACAAAATTAACAAGTTATTAATAAGGCTTAGTTAAATGATTTAGTTAAGTGATAGAACTTAAGTGCAACTACATAATAGTTATATTTTACCACTGAGTGTATAAGTATCCTTGTGCTGTTGCCCCCTATATAGAAGATAGTAGTTGCGGCAAGAAACCTATGTACCAATCCAAGAGTGCCACGATCTTTAACAAGCCAAAGAAAATTGTTTTGTTCTCCAATTCTTATCCAGTGTTATTCAGGTTATCTTTTTGTATTAAGGATGAGGTTTATGAAATCTAATCAACTGATATATAATTTCAATAGCACACCAAGTCTACTTTAAAGAACACCTCTAAATTACGTGTAAGGATTGCCGTTAGACAGAGGAGAAAAAGTAAAGTAAGAAAGCAATATATTTTGACTGAATTTTTAGTGACTTCTTCAGTACAAAAATTTTGAAATTTTAAATTTTTTTTCCATTTCTTTTTTCGATAACGAGAATTTCCTCTGGTACAATGAATTTCTGAAGAAAAATCCATCAAATTTTTTTAACCTACGAATTTAATTTTAAAGCCCATTGTAAGCTACAAATTTGAATTCCAATTAATTTTTAAATTTTTGAAAATAATATTTTATTTTTCAAACGAAAATATTGCATCAAAAATTTTACATCAGAAGAAAAGCTGTATCTTATAGCGACACTTATATGCTTATTACTTGAACTAAGCCATACATACATACATACATACATATATATATATATATACATACATACACCTATATATATATATATACACACACACACGCATGTATCTAGAAGCAGTCTTGAGCTGATTTTCTCGGTGTAATGTACTCCTACTCACAACAGCCTTTAATTGCAAGCAATTAAAACTTCATAAAAATTCAAGTTTAATTCAATTAATTTATGCAGTCATTTTGCATCTAACAAGTTATAAAGTTCGAATCTTAAATTTCATGATCATTCCTCTTTCCCTAATATACAGCCTCCTTTGTAAAAAAATTAAAACTCCATAGCAGAAGCAATTAACATAATTTCACAAACTAAAATCTATGTTATCCAACCCTACTCTTGAAGCATATTTGAACGTAACTATAAAAATGTGATTTTTTAAATATATAAAAATATATATATATGAAAAAACTTTAAAAAGTTATACATACCATATTGAAAACATATTTGACTCCAGAGTCCAGGTAACATATTGTAGAAATATGTGTACTGTAACTTCAATGTCAAATGAATTACAAAAATAAGACCAGATTCAAAATGCTTAATGTTACTATCTCAAAAACAATATTTAATGAAAAAATACGCAAAAATGGAGGAAAATGCTATTCTTTGTATTATAAGATCATTGATAACAATGTTATTCAAAATTACAAAACCTAATATTATAAACTTTCCGAGGATCCATCGCATTTTACCTGATGTTCCCAAAATTTGTTCCCAAAATTCAGTAGCAATTGAGAAACTGAAGCCTCAAATGCCATTGCTGAACTTCAGTTTTGGACCCTTAATTCTAAAATTGTCATGCTGCAAGGTTAGAGGTTAAAAAAAATGGCTGCCAACCAAAAAGGTCCTATTCCTTAATTGAATTAGTTCATGTAGAAGGAAGAAATTAAGAAATCAAATATGTATACATAGATTCTTATGTATCATTCCACACTGCGAAAGTTGGGGCTCCATGGCAGACAGCCATGTTGCTGGGCCTCTGTGCAATGGTAGGAACTGCAGTTGGCACCCAGTTGTTGCATGCTGAGGCTTGATCATATGAACTACCCTTAACTCCACCTGTTGATGATTGCTGTGAAAGATAATACAAGTTCCTTGAATGATAAGGATCGGTTGAACCGTACGTATTTTCGTATCCGAGTGCCTTTACTTCATTGTCTCCAAAACCATTTCCTTGGTTTTGGTTAACATCACTAGCTATAACTGTCCCCAAGGGGATCACATATCCTCCATTGACCCCATAGCCGACCCCTTGGTAGCTACCATTAGCACCATTGCTTCCAGCAGCACCATCACGTACAGCACCACCGTCGTTATAGATGACTGAGTTAGAGTTAGAACCAGAGCCAGAGCTATGCACCATTGAAGAAGAGCCCATAGCCATTAGATTGTGCAAAACAGAAGGCTGGAAGAAATTGTGTGTGCTTCCTGATTGTAATTGATGAAGATCCTGGAAGGTGTGACTGCCGTCATCAGAATCTTGCTCTTGCTTGCACCAAACTCTTTGTCCATAAGGGTAGTGCATGCTGAAAGTCTGATGATGAGCTTGCTGAAATGCAAAGGTAGGCCACCCATGGTGTGCTGCTGCACCACAATTGTTGATCCCATCGGACAAGTGCGTGCTAATGCTATCATCCTCATCTGCTTCCCTACGAACGATACCTATAGCCATTTCCGCTTGCTCGACATCTTTCAATCGCTTTGCAGCTCCACCAATTGGCAATGTACCGCTCTCTATTATGCTCTTAACATCGTACCTACTCATATCGAAGTTGGTTACAGCATTCAGTCCTCGGAATTTTATGGCTGCAATGTCATAGGCTTCAGCTGCCTCTTCTTGCGTACCTATATATAAAACAGCCCCTCAATAGAAGTCCACATTTGTATGCTAAATTGCTAATGCAATATTATCAACGTACAAAATTGTTTGTCGATCAAGTGAACAATTCATCATAAATTGGAGCAGAAATCAAATTGAACTTACTGAATGTTCCCAAGTACAAGTCTTTGTTTCCAGCAACTCTTCCAATCCTTGCTTGCCATCTGCCATGTTGGTGGTGCCTGTTTTCAATGTCAGTTATTAAAAACTGGAATATATTCCTCGCAGGCGAAATTTGTCGATGAACTCATTTGAGGACACCAAAAATTATGATCTAACAACACTAAAAAATGCCACTGACTGCATGTAATTGTTGACATAAATTGAGTGTTTCTAAAAGGAACTTCCAGTGCAAGACCTCTAGCCGAGTGCAACTATGTATTTATGCCCTAGACTCAGAAAGCTTCATAATATATATATATATATATATATAGTGTGTGTGTGTGTGTGTGTGTGTGTGTGTGTGTGTGTGTGATATTTTCCCCTAAGCATTTGGCTCACACCAAGGAATTAAATGTCATTTGCATTCTCCGCCATTATAAATTTCTTTTTCTTTTAACATTATACAGCTTATTATAAAATTTAGTAATTATAATTATAATCATAAAAAATTTTAATAACTTTTAAAATAGTTTAAAATAGTATATTTTTATTTATAAAAAAAAAAAATTCATAAGTTGTTAATCGAATGGATATATATTAAGTTAGGTGATTTGAACTTAACCACTACAAACAATAAATTAGTCACACACCAATACGTTAGTAATGGATGGAAAAGCCAAAGCCGAAAAATAGTAACCGCTATATTAAGTTATGATTACTATTTAAATCTCTAACTCAATCAAAGGTGGATGCATGTATTCGCGCACAAAGTGCAATTTGAAACCCCTTTATTTCTAAATAAATAAATAAAATAAAATAAATAAAGATGATGCTTAATTTTCATATTCACAATACCTTGTGACTCCTCTATACATGGATGCTCCTCGAGAAAATCCACTACTCTTCCTGCATCAGAAAAACACATAAAAGTTCTACCATTCATGAATTTGTATGAGTTTTGCTACACCAAATTAATTTAATTTAGAAGGCCATTGTTTATTCCAATCCTTATACCTTCGTAGAGACGCGACGTACTCTTGCCTGGTCATGTGCTTCATTTCTTCCAACTCTTTCTCATAGTTGCTAATCTATAATTAAAAAAGTAGCATATATATAAAAATATAACAAACAAGACCCATAAATATAGGAAATATTGCTATTACATGACAAAATTCCTATTGATGCGGAATGGGGATGCCTTTTAGGAGCACAAGAACATTGTATATAGTGCTCATATTAATTAATATAAAACTGCAAAAGACTTTTCAACATATTGGAATTGTCAAATTCTCTTTTCACCATTTTTTTTTTTTTTGAAATTTACTGAATTAACCATGGGAGCACACTTTGATTGCATGTGAATGAGAGTGAGAAAATGCAAATTTACAGGAGCCTATTTTCCCCAGAGAGAATGAATCGGAACGTAGAAAGAAGAACAAAAATAGACAATTTATGCATTATCACTAATGCTTTTCACTTATACATATATCTGTATATATATATATATACATATATCTGTATATATATATACACACACACAGAGGATCCAAAAGGGAGACGAAACTCACCGGAAAATTTGTTGTTGTTGTAGATCCCCAGTACTTTAATGCTGCTAAATCGTAAGCTCTAGCTGCCTTTTCTTCTTTGTCGTACCCTCCTATAAAGCAAACATTTTAGCTAAAATAAAAGCTTATCAAAAGTATAATAAGATTAGAAATTCAAGGAGGAATAATGCCAAGAAGAGCATTTATCTTTTTGTACCTACCCAAATAAACTGCAAAGTAAGTTGAGAAAGCCCGACATCAATTCATGTGAAATTGCAGGAAATGGAATCCGAAGTTAGTAAATAATAATAACTTGAAAAACAAACTCCAGTGCCTTTGTGTATGTATAGTGCTAGAAATATCCAGGATTTGAGGCAAAAATATTTTTAGTATGATATATATGTATATATATTGTTAAGAGGTGCTTTTTTTATCATAAAAAAATATATATATATATATATATATATTGTTATGAGGTAAAACATGTACTAGATAAATCAAGGCAATACCTTGCCTTCCTTTACGACTTTGTCCTTCTCTTCTGCAACTATTATCCCACAAATGAGCCTCATATCTACCCGTCCATCTATGCCTGCAAAAACCAAAAACACCAAAAGAACCTAAGAATATTTGTAACATTTTTGCCTGAAATGAGGAGAAAAAAATACTAAGGAAAATAGGACAGTTTTTGGTTTAAATGAAAAGAAAATAATAACCTGGTTACACCACGGTATATGGAAGTTCTTTGGCCAAAAGTGTCAATAGATTTTCTTTGCATCCCTTCAGTTGCACCGCTTTGCGTAGTTTCCATACCTGTCGATGCCTTTTGCTGCTTAATATTAACAGAGGAAGAGCTCTCTCCACCGCTTCCGCCGCCGCCGCCAGTGCTTGTGGGGAGGAGAGGCAAAGGAGAACCATTACTCATTGAAAGAGACAAAGTCTGTGAAGCACCGTCATTGTTCTGAGCCTCTGCTTGAATCGGTGCGGATGGGTTCCTTAACCAAGTCTTGATCATGGATAAACCAACGGAGCTACTTCTATTGCCGGTGTGATTGATATTGTTGTTGTTATCACTATTACTGCCATCTCCTCCGTCGCTTGTTCTTGCATTAGTTGTATCTTCTGGTGGGAGCTGCAATGAAAAGTTGGGAAACATGTAGTCCCCCGTAGTAGTATTGTAAACACTGTCGCAACCATGGAGCTTATTCTGTTGATTGTTGGAGAAAGATTGGTTCCCAAGGAAGTTTTCAAGTTTTGGTGTTTGGTTGCTTTGATCAAGGTTTTGACCGTTGCATGAACTACCCATCAACATTGAAAGCTCTGAGCTTGTCTTGTAGTTTCCATCTGAGTTCATGCCTAAACCCTTCATAGTCCAATCTGCAAGAAGGAAAAAAAAAAGAATCAAACGTTTGATTAAAAATGAATGGCTAGGGTTTTTATGACCAAACCTTGGGATTGATTGTTTCTGTTGAAGGATTCAAGTATGCCAAAAGGGGGAGGGAGATTGAGAGGAGAATCCGAGGAATCTGAGGTGAGATCAAAACACTCGCCAGACACACCGGTACGCGAGATATCACCGGAGTTGAAACCAAGGCGTTGGACTATGGGTTGAGAGTGATGATCAACAGCCTGTGATGGGGGGAGTTCTTGGGGTGACAAAGAAAAGGCCAACCAGTTGTTCGTGGAAGCCATAAAAAAGAACAGAAAAGACAACTGTGAAAGATTAGTGCTTTTATGGTGAAGTTACTGATAAGCAGAGGGAGATGTGGAATTAGTTCATGCATGAAAGTAGACCTTTGAGGCGGAAATGAAAGAGCAAAGGTGTAGTAAAGAAGAAAAGAAGAAGGGCAAAGGTCAATATATTGAGGAGAAATAGTATCTTTCAAAGCAGAAACTGAAGATTTATATAAACCCCCACTCTATCCCTCTTATCTTTTTCTCACTCATGAACAATAGTAACCATATCACAAATGGGGCATCCTTTAAATTCGAGGTCAGTCTTAGGATTGATAATTTCAAAATATAGAATATAATTAAAATATAATATTATATAATAAATTAAAATATATAAATATATATTAAAATTTATACAATATAAATTATTAATAAATTAAAAAATATACAAATATATATTATTTTAAATATAATTATAATACATAAATATACCAACACAATATAAAGAACGTGGCTCATGTATCTTGTGAAGAAACCGAAGAAAGTAAGGAGGTGCACAAATCGTTATAAAAGGAGGATTTGACATTTCTTTACACAATCTCTATTTTGTGACATCTTTTCGAGTTATCCAGATAATAGGTGCATTTGTGCTAATTTATTTTCATTATACTTGCATTTAAAATATTAAATATTAACATAAATTTTAATATATTAATAATTTATATTA
>JBBYHO010000020.1:17120287-17131860 GCA_038382025.1 Adansonia gregorii
CTCTCTCTCTCTCTCTCTCTCTATAAAGAACACTTGATATTGATCCTGTTATATTGCGCATCCTTTGTAATTAATGACAAATATTTACTACTGCTTTGGATGTCGAATCACGTCAGATAGGCATCTGCTGTTTTTTTGTTTTATTTTTTTTAATTTTGTATATTTTCTTTTGAGAAAATACTGAAAAGGGAAAAAAATAAATAGAAAATTATGTCTGCTGGACTTGCAGAAATTACTTGGTATTGGGCGTGTAAACAGAAAATTTCTATGAAATTCTTGTAGATAATTTTGCTTGTAAATCGTCAAGCTATGTGGTCTAATCTTCAGTAGACTCTGAATAAGAATCAGTGTATTTTTCTTCTAGTTAATGAATTCCTTTTTATCTTCTCTTTCATGCTATATATGTTTCAGTTTAGAGTGCAATGTATGCTTTTCTGCTTGGAATTTTATGCTTTTCTCCTTGTTAGTTTTTTGTTATTGCAAAACGATTTATGATGCATGCTATTATATTGTGTTATTTGGTAAGTGATAACAACAGGATTATGGATTTTTGGAGTGTTGAATCATGTGAGGCATATGCTGGGAGTTTATTTTATGTGATGGTTATCAATTTCCTTTTGACAAAATAGTTAAAAAGAAAAGAAAAAAAAATTATGGGTATTTTGACTTGAAAGAAATGACATGGTATTAGCTCTATAAACACAATTTCTATGAAATTCTGGTAGATAAAGGTTTTTGTTTTGGTAAACTGTCAGGCTGTGTTGTTTGACAATATTTTTCTTTATGATCTTGTTTTAGGAAGATGATGAGCAAACAATAGAGGAAGATGAGGCTCTTATAACTGCTGAAGAAAGACAAGAAGAATTGGCAGCTTTGCACAGTGAAATAGATCTTCCACTTGAGGAGCTCCTTAGGCATTATACTGTGGAAACAGGTGAAATGTTACTGTTATAAACTTCCATTCTTTTTCCCTATGTTGTTATTGTTATTATTTGCAGCGAGAGTGGGGAGTGGGGATTGATGTTTTGTTCTTTGATTTTCTTTTTATCTGATAAAAGTCATGTTATGATGATATAAATTAGTGGCTGAAGTATATGATATGTGCGCCGCCATCTATGTAATTTGCACCCTTCTTTTCACACCTACATTGTTAGTTTTTGTTTTGGATTTTTTTTTTGGGGTTAAAAAATGTAGTATGTTGATCAATTTGAGTTTTCACAGCTAACAGAGAAGGTAGTCTGGAAAAAATGGAGGATGGAATTGAGTCAATATCAGTGAAAGATGATAGTAGTAAGGGTGAGAATTTGTTTATAAATTTTGTTGCTTTTGCCGCATTGTATTTAATGAGCTGCTTGAAATTCTGAAAATTTTAAATTTGCACAGGCAATGGAAACTGTATTTCTGCTTCCAGTAAATTTGAGACAACCAACTTGATTGTTCGTCGTTCTGTAAGTTGTATGTGTTTGTGGTTGTTGTGGTCAATTGCGAAGGAAGTTCATGGCTCAATATAACGTTTATTTTCTAATTATAGAGTGAAAGCAATGGTGGCTTATCCAAATCAGAAAACTACTCATTAGATATTGAGGCATCTTCTCCCAGAAATCTGTCAGAAAGCTCTGGGGAGCTGGCGAAAGATGTTCCATATGATTTCAGCGATGAGCAGGTTATACTGCATTAGAAAGTAGTTTTATCATTAGTTCAATTCTTTTTTTTTTTTTGGGTTACATTTAACTATGTCTTCTTTTTATCAAATGCTAATCTTCTATTTGGTTTTATTTCACGATCTGCAGGAGGATGGTGATTTCCTCTTTGCTGGGGAAGAGAAGGTATTTTCCTGGTTATGGATGGATTCCGTTTTCTGTTCTGATACCAAAGGAAGGCAGCCTTTCTTTGTAACTTGATCATGTTGTAGTTTTTATTTGAATTGCTTGTTTTTAACCAAATGGGTAATTTTTTGCTGTTAAAAAGCGTGCAGATGACAATGTGTATTTCTATTTGATTCAATTGATACCCTAGTGGGCTAACTGTACTGATCCTTTTATTCGATGTGAATGCTTTTGGCTAATTGATTCCTTATTTGGTACCAAGCTATTTGGGGAATTTCTGCAATTGGTTGTGGTATCATATTATCAGTTCATTTGAATTCATTGCTTCCTACTTCGTGTTAGCTGATGGAAGATAATGTTCCTCCTTATAACAGAGCCATGGTCTTTATGTTTTGTTGTTTGTATAGTAGTGGTAAAAGGTTTCTATTCTTGCTCATTTGCTGCAGTATTTTGGTATGTTAACAGCTAATAGGTTGTGAGTTTCGGTTGCTTTGATATGATGAGTTGCAATTATGCCAAAGAAATATGATAATAGATTTCTGGTGATCTCTTGCATGCTAATTTTGTATTAAGATTGTTTATTTGGTTTTAGAAAAAATTATGACTTGCCAGAGTGTCGCCCTTGAAGAAAAGAAAGAGATTTTCACTTTCAATTATGCATTGTAATTGAAGTTTTGTTCCTTCTCCATGTTGTATGAAGCTTTGTTTTGCTTTTGCAATGATAATGTTATCTGATGTGCTCCATCAGTTGGAAATTTGCTGCTTTAAGAAAAATAAATAAATTTCATTCAAGATATCTTAACAAAAAATACATTGAATTGGGGTGAAGATTGTGTCTAATATTTTGTCTGAACTGTTTTTTTGTTCTGAGTCTGTCTGTGGGAGGGTTAGGTAGGTTTGTTTGGGGGGAAGAGAATAGGTATTTTTGGGTGCTTTAACTGTTTTAATGGTATCTGTGTGTCTCTTTTCTTGGTGTAAGATGCCATACATTTAGTCTAGATAAGCTGTCATATTCTAGGACAGCAGCAAGGTGCAGCGAGTCTTCAGTACTATTTATTCATCTTTCGTATAATTTCTTCTTGACCTTTCAAAACTTTTCTTTTCTGAAGAAATCAAAGATTGTAGGCTATTCTCCATGATAGTAAAGCATTTTGGTATGTTTCCCTAGATTTCTAGTTATGGAACTTTCTTATTTGTTGAACTTTATGTTATTATTCTCTTTGTTTCACCCCATACTTAAGAAACATTCATTAATACTTGGATCACATTTAGTTTTCTTCTTCTTCATTTATTTATTTATTTATTTATTTTTGAAAGAACGGGTTATCCTCATTTTTCAAAATTATGGCATTCTCTCTGTTCATTAGTTAAAGTCATAATTGTTATTGAAAGTTAACATGTTTTAATCATTTGATCTAATGTACGTTTTTTGTTTTGTCAAATATGAGATATTAATATATATATATATATATATATATGGCTTCCCCCCTCCTTTTTCCCCCTATTTGTCAAACAAATGAGAAAAGTTCAGGTGGTCTTTCACGGCCAGAAAAGTTTTTAATAGTGTATGTCATTGTCTTTCCTTGGCTAGAATTGATTAAAATTTCTTTGATCATTTATATATTTTTCTTTGAAAAAAATTTAATTTACATTCCTTATTTCTGTTTCTTGCATCCAATGGCCTAGGATGATGAGACAACACTGTCAGAGGAGGAGGAACTGGCAAAAGCAGATTCAAAAAATCCCATAGATGAGGTAATGGGCACACTTAATTTCTAAGTCTAAATTTTCTGACCTGTTGAAAAGTTCTTCAGTTGCTTGTAGCCCCAAGTTGGTTGTTGAAGTTCTTGTCCTAGTCTTAGTTTTTAATTTCTTGTCCTAGTTCTAGTTGTTAGCTGCTATGAAATGTTGCATCTGTTTTGCAGATTGCCTTACTGCAAAAGGAGAGTGAAATTCCTGTGGAAGAATTGCTTGGAAGGTATAAAAAGGTAGGTTAAAGGATTGTTTCTTTCTTTTGCAGGAGTGTTACTTTTCTTGTATCTAATTTTATTTTTCTTTATTATCCACTTTTATCAAATAGGACTTCAGTGCTTATGGCGCATTTGGAGATGAATCCAATTATGCATCAGCTTTGTCAGATAACTTCTTGGATTCACCAAGACATCAAAATGTTGAAGCAAGGGAGGAGCGTATTTCTAAGGATGAAAATATTGAATCCAGTGCTGCCCAGGGAGTTGTACATCCTCTTGCAGAAAAGGAGGAAGCAAGCCCTGATAGAAAATCAGATGGAAAAGAAAGCGAGAATAGAATTGCTGATGCTGCTGCTGCTGCAAGATCAGCACAACCAACAGGAAATACATTCTCAACTACTAATGTTCGTACAAAGTTCCCTTTTCTTCTTAAACACCCCCTTCGAGAATATCAGCATATTGGCTTGGACTGGCTTGTTACTATGTATGAGAAAAGGTTAAATGGAATTCTAGCTGATGAAATGGGTCTTGGAAAGACAATCATGACAATTGCTCTTCTTGCTCACCTAGCCTGTGAAAAGGGAATATGGGGTCCTCATCTCATTGTGGTTCCTACAAGCGTAATGCTTAACTGGGAAACCGAATTTCTTAGATGGTGTCCTGCCTTCAAAATCCTGACATACTTTGGAAGTGCCAAAGAGCGCAAATTTAAGAGGCAAGGGTGGTTGAAACCAAACTCATTTCATGTATGCATAACTACTTACAGACTAGTTATACAGGATTCTAAGGTTTTCAAGCGGAAGAAGTGGAAATACTTAATATTGGATGAAGCTCATCTTATTAAAAACTGGAAGTCCCAAAGATGGCAAACACTTTTGAACTTCAATTCGAAGCGGCGTATCTTGTTGACTGGTACACCATTGCAGAATGATCTCATGGAACTTTGGTCGCTAATGCATTTTCTAATGCCCCACATTTTTCAGTCTCATCAAGAATTCAAGGATTGGTTCTGTAATCCTATATCCGGTATGATAGAAGGACAAGAAAGAGTTAACAAAGAGGTAGTTGATCGTTTGCATAATGTCCTCCGTCCATTTATACTGCGGAGATTAAAAAGGGATGTCGAAAAGCAGCTTCCGATGAAACATGAGCATGTTATATATTGTAGGCTATCAAGAAGGCAGCGTAACTTGTATGAAGACTTCATCGCTAGCTCAGAGACACAAGCCACTCTTGCAAGTGCCAATTTTTTTGGGATGATCAGTGTTATCATGCAGCTTCGAAAAGTTTGTAATCACCCTGACTTATTTGAGGGACGTCCAATTGTGAGTTCTTTTGATATGGACGGTATTAATATCCAGTTGAGTAGTTCTATTTGTTCAATTCTTTCACCTGGTCTATTTTCAAGTGTAGATCTTAAGAATTTGGGAATTTTATTTACTGAACTTGATTTTGGCATGACCTCTTGGGAGAGTGATGAAGTAGAGGCTCTGGCTGCTCCTAAAAGTTTAATAGAAGAACGTGCTGACCAGGATAATCTTGAGGAAATTAGGCCTTTGTCTAGTCATAAAGAGAACTTGCACGGGACAAATATTTTTGAAGAGATTCGGAAGTCTTTAAGGGAAGAGAGGCTAAGAGAAGCAAAACAAAGAGCAGCATCAATTGCATGGTGGAATTCGTTGAGATGCTGGAAAAAACCTGTTTACTCGACAACATTACGCGAACTGCTCTCGGTGAAGCACCCTGCATTAGATATTCACTGCCAAAAAGCTGATGGTCGGTCATATTTGTACTCCTCTAGGCTTGCTGAGATTGTTCTTTCACCAGTTGAACGCTTCCAGACAATGATTCATCTGGTTGAGTCCTTCATGTTTGCAATCCCAGCTGCACGGGCCCCAGCACCCGTTTGTTGGTGCAGCAAGAGAGAAACTTCTGTGTTCCTGCATCCAACTTATATAAAAAAATGTGCTGAAACTTTGTTTCCCCTTTTAACACCTATTAGACCTGCTATTGTCCGTAGGCAGGTATATTTTCCTGACAAGCGGTTGATACAGTTTGACTGTGGTAAGTTGCAGGAGCTTGCAGTTTTGCTACGAAGATTGAAGTCTGAAGGTCATCGGGCATTAATATTTACCCAAATGACCAAGATGCTTGATGTATTGGAGGCTTTCATAAATTTGTATGGATATACTTACATGCGTCTGGATGGGTCCACTCAACCTGAGGAGCGGCAAACATTAATGCAACGGTTCAACACTAATCCTAAAATTTTTCTTTTCATCTTATCAACCCGGAGTGGAGGAGTTGGTATTAACCTTGTTGGGGCGGATACAGTTATTTTTTATGATAGTGATTGGAATCCTGCCATGGATCAACAAGCGCAAGATCGCTGCCATCGAATAGGACAGACGCGTGAAGTGCATATCTATCGTCTAATCAGTGAGAGCACCATTGAAGAGAACATTTTGAAGAAAGCAAATCAGAAGCGTGCCCTTGATGATCTAGTCATACAGAGTGGAGGGTACAATACGGAATTTTTCAAGAAGCTTGATCCTATGGAATTGTTCTCTGGTCATAGGACTCTTTCTGTTAGGAGTATTCAGAAAGAGAAAAATTTCAACAGTGGCATCAAGGATTCTGTATCTAATGCTGATGTAGAAGCTGCTTTGAAATATGCTGAAGATGAAGCAGATTACATGGCATTGAAGAAAGTTGAACAGGAAGAGGCTGTTGACAACCAGGAGTTTACAGAGGAAGCCATGAGCAAACTGGAAGATGATGAGTTTGTCAATGAGGATGATATGAAGGCTGATGAGTCAACTGATCAGGCTGGATGTTTGATTACGTCAAATAAGGATAATGGGTTGATATTGAATGGGGTTGGTCCTATTGAAGACAAAGCACTCATTCTTGCAAGCAAAGAAGATGATGCTGATATGCTGGCTGATGTCAAGAAGATGGCAGCTGCTGCTGCAGCAGAAGGACAAGCTATCTCATCGCTTGAGAATCAATTAAGACCAATTGATAGATATGCAATCCGTTTTCTGGAATTATGGGATCCCCTTGTAGACAAGGGAGCAACGGAACCTGAAATTAGGTTTGAAGAGGCAGAATGGGAACTTGATCGCATTGAGAAGTACAAGGAGGAAATGGAAGCTGATATAGATGATGATGAGGAACCTCTATTGTATGAGAGTAGGTGTTTTTCATTCTCATTGGTGACTCCTTTTTTCTGCATGACATATTTATCTTATTGTGGGAAGCAATAAGATTTTAAAGTTTTTTTCAATTTTTAAGATCAGTTGTAGAATTAAGTGAATTTTATGATATCCTTGTATTTATTTTGTCCTCGGCATGACACAAATTATTTAGCTCATGTGATTTGCATACCTTTAAGGTTGTTCTATCATACAAAACCAAGGCTTTCTCACGCACTTCACTTTATACAATGAAAATATTTGAAATTGTGAGAAGTAATTAAATTTATGATGCTAGTTGTGTCCATCCTGAAGCTAATGCCTTGCTATCAACCTTTTTCAGAATGGGATGCTGATTTTGCTACAGAAACATATCGTCAGCAAGTTGCTTTGGCTCAACATCAGGTAGTTAATCTTTGTATACAACCATTTAAACTATTTATTATGATATTGTGTGGTTTATTTGAGGTGTTAATTTTATTTTAGTTTTTAAATTTGTACATTAATTTGTACCTTATAGTTAATGGAAGAACTGGAATATGAAGCCAAAGAGAAGGAAGAGGCAGATGATGGAAAATTTGATGCTATGTAAGATGTCTCTTATCTCTTAAACCCAAAACTTTTCAGCTAGTACTTTTATGGTTTTTTTTCTTCATGTGATAATATTAAGATTGTCATTTGATACATTTAGTACAAAAATCATCTCTTATTGCATTGTTTCATGATACCCCACCTCATTATAACTCTTAACTGTAGCCTATACTGATATTAGTATTAGCTACTTAATTTTTATTAGGTGGATTTGGCAGTTCTGTTTCATGGTGGATTAATGATTATCTTATATGAATTTCATCAGTGCCTCTATGAACTTGAAAGATTAGATTTGCTATGCTTTACAATGAATTGTGTGATTTTTGTGCCTAAAGGAAATAGTTGTTGCGGTAAAAATTAGAAAGTGTGAAAATCTTAGTTACAACTTGTATATGGATTTTTGATTAGCTAAAACATCTTACAACTTTCTAAGTTTATCTAACTAGGGCTTAGGGATGAACCACATTTTTTAAAGATAAGAAGGTGATGTCAAAACTGTGCCCACAAACTAGTGATTCATGTTACTGAAATTTGAGAAGTAGATACTTCTAGTGGAAGGATTCAAGTCCTTTTATGTATTGCTTTTGGATTAAGATTTCAAGTTTGACCTGCTATCTGTTTGCAGGAATGAAATGAGTAGTGAACCTAAGGCAAAATCTAAGAAGAAGAAGAAGAAGAAGCCAAAGAAAGCAAAGTTTAAATCTCTGAAGAAGGGATCTTTAAGTTCTGAAGTGAAACCTGCAAAACAGGGGGCAAAAGCAGAACCTATGTCCATAGATGATGATGTTGATTCCCCTGAAGAGCTATCTTATTCGGACATTATGTCACCATCTTCAAGTATGCCAAAAAAGCGTAAGAAGGTTGAGATAGTGGAAGATACTGAAGAAGGGAAGAGCCCAAAGAAGAAGCCGAAAAAACTTAAGAAGCCTCCTGAGCTATGTCCTGTAGACTCTGTTCATAAGAGGCATGGTGACTGTGCAGAGTTAAAACCATGTGAGATCCTTTCTGTTGAGCTTGAGCAGAAACCTGCTAGCAGGAGCAAAACGGGAGGCAAATTTTCCATTACTTCCATGCCCATGAAACGAGTCTTAATGATAAAACCAGACAAATTAAAGAAGGGCAATATCTGGTCTAGGGATTGTGTTCCATCACCTGATTCTTGGTTGGCACAGGAGGATGCTATTTTATGTGCAGTTGTGCATGAATATGGCCCAAATTGGAGTTTGGTTAGTGACACACTCTACAGCATGACTGCTGGTGGCTTTTACAGGGGCAGATATCGCCATCCGGTTCATTGTTGTGAGAGGTTCAGGGAACTAATTCAAAGACATGTTTTGGCTGCACCAGACGGTTCGGGTAATGAAAAGATGAGCTATGCTGGCTCTGGAAAAGCTCTTCTGAAAGTGACAGAGGTATTTTCTTTTATTCGGTTGGTAACAAGAGGATAAAAGCAAGAAATAGGTTAACATTTGATGTGAATTCTAATTTATTGTTCTTGTAAAATTTTAAAGATCACCTGCTATAAGGTTGCCTGCCCAGTAGAAAGAAACCATAGGAACTTGACTTTAGTAACTCTGATTAATAGCTTAGAATCTTTTTGGTCACTTTGACAATGGTTCATCTAGTAGAAGACGTAGGGTTGGCTAAAGAAACGAAGATTTTTAATGATTGCTTTGGCTAGTTTTATTCAAATTTGTGTTAAGGCCTGTTTTCTTGACTGAAGATACGCCCAACAAACTGTGAAAAAGCTTTTGAAGTTGATTTGCCCCACTATGTTTAGAGCCTATTTAAGCCTATTTCACGCAATTTCTGGAAGGTTCTATATTCTAAATAGATTGTTAAAATTTTACATTTGCTTTTTGCCATTATTTTCAGCATTATTTGCTTCATTGGTGATTTCTTTGGTTTTATGAGCAGCTCATTCCTTTTTTCTGCCATTTCATGTCATATATTCACTGTAAATATTCTCCTTTAATCAAAACTAATTGTTTGTATATTTTCTTCCCCAAAGAAGTCTCCTGTTTAATTGTAGTTATATTTATCCACTCTTTGATTGCTCTTATGTGTATCTAAAACAATTTTGCATGATTATTTTTCATGGTTCTCTGCTGTGTGCTTTACTCTTACTTTTTGTAGGGTAAAACTTGTGGAAGCTAGTAAATCTACTCTATAATTATCTATTACTAGGTTGTTCCTTATCTGCCAAGACTATGGGACGGGAGGCATGGGCTGTTCTTGGAGAATATTTAATGTGGTTCCCACAGCCCAGGTTCCTTTTTAAAACGAATGCTGTGTCCCGGCACTTACCCCAACGCTCCCCGCCCGCCACCTCCTCCTCCCCTTTATTCCCTATTTTGCAGCTTCTCAGGGCTGATGCTTCTGAATTTACTATTTTATATATGTCCATGTTGTGATGGTGATTTAGTATGTGTGCATAAATATTAGTTATGACTGCCGAATTAGTTTTTGTATGATAAAGTCAATGACGGAAGGAGCCTTATTCGTCAATAATATATCATGGCAGGATAACATTCGATTGCTATTAAACTTTGCTGCTGCACAGCCGGATCATGAGTTACTTCTTCAAAAGCATTTTACTGCCTTGCTTTCATCTGTGTGGAGGGTGTCGTGTCGTCATGAGCATCGAAAAAATGTCTCGTCATGTTGGAATGGTGTTCGTTTAGGGCGAAAGTTTTTCAGTCCTCTTGGCCACAGACCCCAGCGTTCTGCAAAGGAACCAGCACAGAGGATGAAATTTACAAATTTACAGGAGTGTAGCAAGTTGTTATCAGCTGCATTCCATGATGCCAGCAGCAGACAACGGAGCGAAGCAGTTTTCCTCTCTGATAGAGAGGATTCTTCGGTAATTGATGAAAGTTTAGAGATAACACTGGAAATCCCAAGGGAGGACAATGACTCTATGATTACATTCCCGTCGGTTATAAATTTATCAGTATATAGCTCAAATCCTGTTACATCTAGAAATAAAACTGCTGGAGAAGAGCATCTCAAAGCTTCAAAAGTTTTGGCTGAGAACCGTTTCAGGTATAGCTACCTGCTTTAGTTACAAATTAAGTACCATAGTTGGTGGTGAATCACTGGCTAGGCATTATCATTGTCAGTCTGAAAGGGGCATTGTCCTTGCGAATCTTGTCTGCTAGTTCAGACTATAGCTGTAACTCTTACACCTTTTAATTTACTTCAAAATGAGATGAGAATGACATTAGATTCAGGTCATTGTTTTGGAGATGGTCTGTGTTGATTGCTAACCAATCAGAGTTTCCTTTATCTCAGGGCAGCAGCTATGGCTAGTGTTGGAGGTGGTCTGCGTTGGGCTT
This sequence comes from Adansonia gregorii, assembly GCA_038382025.1. Classification (NCBI taxonomy): domain Eukaryota; kingdom Viridiplantae; phylum Streptophyta; class Magnoliopsida; order Malvales; family Malvaceae; genus Adansonia; species Adansonia gregorii. The sequence goes on from JBBYHO010000020.1 coordinate 17,131,210, forward strand.
CATCTGCTTTCCCATCTAATGATTTCAAGCCACAGCCAGGGTCGAAACTACAGTCTTTGGGGAAGCACAAGCTGCCTGTCGCTGACACAATCAGACATAAGTCAAAACTGAAGAAGGCTTCAGCGGAGCATGGTGATGTACACAACTTCTTTGCAGAGCAAATATTTCAAACAGTGGCAACAGTTGCACCCAATGATCCTAGCTTAAGATGTGACCTAACATTGACTAATGACGGCAGTTGTGCTGATGGTGTAGATAGTGATTTCTTTTCAAGCATGGATGAGGCATTTTCACTGGAATTAGAGGGTTTTGACGTGGTTCCACATAATTATACCCCCAGCTTTCTTTCAGGCCTTGACAATTATTCAGTTCTCCCAGACTATACTGACATCGGATAGGGTTAATCTGATTGCACTAAACTGCTTCGTGTTCTTGGTTGAGGCTATTGTTATGGATGGAGAAAAATGATTCTTTGAGCAAGCCAGATCCTCAAGCTATTATTGCTCTGAGCTCTGCTTGGGGAACATTTTTAGTCGGACACCATTTTTGGATGCCATTTGAGCAAGAGGCTAGACATGTTTACAGTTCACCCTTGTAAAATCTAAACCTCTTCACAAGGAAGAGTAAGTTTTTCCTGAAACTAGCGAAGGA
>JBBYHO010000020.1:17149406-17175415 GCA_038382025.1 Adansonia gregorii
CAAAGATCAATATTGCTGGTTTAGCCAAAGTATGGTTTGTTTGATGGTTAAAGAATAAGAATTGACCTGAAAACCAACCAAAAGGCAGTCCCCAGCGACCAAAAGAACATTGAGGAGGCGAGTTTTGGAGGAGACATGGCTGCGGTGCCTGTCGTAAGCCCTCGAAATAGTTTTGCTATTTGGCGATGCTATTTTTGAACGGCAGACACTGCATTCTGTCATCCCCACTTGCAACTGCCCAACCAAATCAATAACAGATCAACTGCATTTTACAAAAACTCCCCATAAAATCAAAATTCTTTTTTAAAGAATAAAAAAACCCTAGAAAAAATTATTTTAAAGCCGGGATTTCAGAATTTGCTGTGAAATTGGGAGGAAAACAACAGGAGAAAAATTACCTGAGTAGAATTACGGAGAAGAAGCGAAAGGCGAGAGAGGAAACAGATCTTGAGAGAAATCGAAGCCCCCGATCAGATTTTGATAAAACAAAAAAGAAACCTTAATTTTTTTTTTAAGACAAAAACTGGGAATGTTTGGAAAGAAAGGAAGCAGGAAGGGTGCGGTGTTACGTCGGTCGTTGGCTGGTCTTCCTTCTTAATTTTGGTTTTGTTTGAATAAATTGTTTTGACTTCATTCAGAGATCCGAATTTTAACTCTTGGTTTGTATGAGCGCGTATAAAATTTTATTTTCGAGATTAAAAAATAAATAAAAATATAATAACGAATAATTATGTAATTATTTTGTTTTTACACGCCGTAATAGGTAACTGAGTAATAATCATTTTCTTAGTTTGGCAACTATTTTAAATTAAAATAAAAGGGAAACAATAGAGTAAGGATCTTTCCTTTTTCCTCAAAAGATTTACTTTTTAATCTATCTAAAAATGATAGACAGCAAGGAAAGAGAAAGATTAAAAATTTTTAAATCAAAAATTTTATGTTTTTATTATTTTTATTTTTTAAAAATATTTTTTAATTATCAAATTTAATCATCGATACAACTTTTAAATTTTACATAACTAATTCATAAATTATTTTTTGATCCAACACTTTGACTTCTGTAATTTTTTTAAATTTATAGGTGAGCTTCACTTTTTTTCATTTTGATATTACTTCGCAAATTTTTTTAAAAAGAAATAGATAAAGAACATGACTAAATGGATAAAGTTATAGAAAAATACTAATAATTATATAAGTTTATGGTTAATTTTATCATAATAATAAATATTTTAGTTCTTAAATTTTATCATTAATAGATTAATTCTGAAAAAAATATTTTGTGTAAAATTAATCTTTAATATACAATCTTTTATGGATTAATTTTTAATTAAATTTTTCTTTAACTTTCAAAATTGTTAATACAATTAGTTTTAATATTATTTACTTAAAAAATAAAATATCTTGCTTTAGAAAAGGCATAGTTAAAGCAATTTAATATAATTTATCATTTTTTCCTTTCCATTGTTTAATCAAACAAAGGTAGCAATCAATCTTTTTCTTTCCGTTACCCATTTTGGATATCTAAACAAGAGAATGAAATATTATTTACTTTCCTTTCCTTTAAAAACCACTGATTTCCTTTGCTTTCCTTTACTAACTTCAATTCAAACATAAGTTGAATGCTATAATCCATGTTTTCTACAATCAAGTTATTACTTTAGTATCAATTCAATGAAAAACATAATTTAGTATAGATGGAAAATAATCTATTATTAATTCAATGAAAAATGGAATATGTTTATGTAACAAATTTTTTCCTAATTTTTTTTGGAGAAGAAAAAAGAGGAGGTAGATTTAGAAGGTTTGGAAAAGTGGATAGTTATTTAATTACATGAGTGATATAAGAGTGAGTGCATTTTGTTTTGTTTTAAAAACTATTAAAATTAAGCCTATGTTTGGATTTAAGTTAATAAAGGAAAGGGAAGGAAATGAGTGGTTTTTAAACGAAAGGAAAGGAAAGTAAATAACATTTCATTCATTTGTTTGAATATCTAAAATGGGTAAGGGAAAGGAAAGGAAATTGCTTTTTTTCTCCTAACTATAGACACCTAATTTCAAGTCTTCATAGCAAGCATCACAAAGCATTATCAAAGACAAGCGAGCAAGCACATATCCATTTCCCATCATTTTCGGCCAAGGTAAGGTGTTTAAGGAGCTAAAAGTGAGCAAAATTAGTTGAAGGAATTAATACATGGTCTTAGTCTATCAGTACAATGGCTTCCATGTCAACAAACTTGATAAAATATTATTGTATCATGCTAAGGGTGATTTGTATCAATACATTTGCTTGGTGTATTAGTACATTGGGCAAATATATCAATACTGGGCTTAGCAGTAGCGAAATAAGGATTTTGAACCAAAAAGTACTAATACATAGGTAATTATATTGTTACATGTAGGCAAAAATGCCTAATATATCAGTACATATGCCATTTGTATTTATACACTTAGGCAAAAAAAGGCTTAATGTATCGATACAATGGTTATTGTATCAACAAATCTGGGTATTTTGCCTAAATTGTGACATTTTCAACAACTACAAAATTGATCAAAATACGAGTTTGATCACGTTTTTGGCTCCATAAATCACTCAAATTCATATGAGGCTTACCTTTGGTTTTAAATTGGTTATAATTGATTTTTTTAGGCTAGAATGTTTGAATAATATGACATTTGCATGAAAATATATGGTTTTTTCAAGGTTGAAATTGGTTTTTTTATTTATAGACTGTAACCAACTTAGCTACTATAGCCAATGAAAACGAAGAATGTTGAGTTGGGTACTTTGATTTGCTCTTAGGTACATGTGGAAAGTCCAAACTTGCTCTCATGTTTATGCTATGGTGCTTTGCTATTCACATGGGTATAAAATAACTTTGGCTCAGCAAAACACTTTTAAACCATATTTACATAGACCAAAAACATATTATTTCCATCATTTTCGTAGCTCCCCTTGGCAACCCTCAAAAACCTTTTTTTCCCACCCATCTTCCTTACTAAACTCTCCTCTACCCATATTAACACCTTAGAGCTCATCTTCACTACTCTTTCTTGCTCATCTTTAGCAAGTGAGGGAAAAAATAGTGAGCTAACAACCAAAAAACCCTAAGACCCATAGGGAGTCTAAATATTACATATTCAAGTTAAAGGAAAATGAGGAACCTTCAAGGCTTGAGGTATATTTTCTCTCTTCTTTGTTGTTTCTTTTCATATCATCATTCTCATGTCAATTTACTGAGCTAAACTCATGTAACCATTCTCGAATACAAATCCTGATCAGCCTGACTTAAAATGGCAAATGTACTCTTTATTACTATATATATATATATCATTATTTTTCTTTTATTTTAAGGGCCATTTCATTACTATTTTTCTTATTATTATCTTTCTTATCATTCTTTTTTCATGTTTGAGGATTGAGTTGTTGAGATGAATCACTCACTTGATTTAATTTAATCGTTATGAAATGACTATTTATTTTGGAGTTGTCAACAATCTCATGATGCCCGACAATCGATACCCTCTTAATCAGGTGTTAACATAAATTTTTATTTTTATTTAATTTTAATGTTTAATATTTAATTATAATTCTCATATATAATATTTTATAAAACAAGTTTATTATTTTGTGTGAGAAAATTGAGTTTTTAATATTTTTTGAAAATCAAAATATCTTTCGCACCCTTCTAGAAAACCAAAAGAAAATGAAAGTTTTTATCATTATCTTATGTACCCTGTTGGAGAGCTAGTAGAATACAAAGGGTTTTTTTAAAAAATTAAAATATCTTTTGTACATGCTAGAAAACCAATGGAATAGAAAAGGTCTTTATCTTTACAAAAATTAAAAAGTCTAACTTTGAATTTGAAAAAGACATCTCCTTATTAATACAATCGATAAAACCCTTCATATACTGGAGGAAATTCTACATATTATTTTAACCATGAGCCATTGCCTTAATTTTTTTTAAAAAAATTGATTTTATATTTATTAAAAATATTAATAGGGTATTCTAAGACCCGAAAATGATCTAACATGGTGAACCTATCCCCAATATGAACCTATCCCCAATGTATACTTTTAACATAAAAGTATCCCAACAATCACATAGGACTTGTTTCTAATGCAATATTACAAAAATGCTCTTAAGGTATACCTCCAATATGAAAATATCTTGTAACCCTAAAAGACTCAAAAATGATCATAAAAGGGTGAACATATCTTAAATATACACTTTTGACATAAAAAACATCTCAGTGACTATATTGGACTTGATTTTAAGAAAAATTATCAAAATGCCCCTAGAGTATACCTTCAACATGAAAGTATCTCAGCAATCCTAAGGACTCTAAAATGATTATCAAAGGGTGAACGTATCCTAAATGTACACTTTTGGCATAAAAGCATTCTAGTGACTATCTGGGACTCAGCTTTAGGGAAAATTATTGAAATGCCTTTAGGGTATACTTTTAATATGAAAGTATCTCGGTACTTTAATGGACATTAATATGACAAGAAATAATCATTTCAACCCTAAATGGGGAAATTAAAATATTAAAATTAACTTAAAATGCAAAAATTATAATTAAGCCCCTAAACATTTTAAAATTATATTTCATATTCTAACGAAGAACCGAAAGAATACAAAAAGTTTTAATATTTTCTACACCCTTTTAGAAGACTGGAGGAATGTTAGAAATATTTCAAAGCAATCGAAATACCCCTAAATGAATGATTTTTCCAATTGAACTCAACACTTATCTATGTTTCAATTTAGTCCCTATATAATGAAAAATCATAAATAATCATCAAACACATCCCAAAAATCATAGAAATCACACCAAAAATCACAAGAATAATTTGGTCAATCACCTATGGCCTTCAAGCAACTTTTTTCACATTTTGTAAATTAGCCCCTGAACTTTTTAAAATTACAAAAGCCCCTAAAATCTAAAACTTTACAAAATAGCACCTTTATCATTTGGTCAAGATGAAAGCATCCTTAAATGGGCATAAAAAATTTAAAAAATTATAATTTAATCTCTAAAAATTGTATTAACACTAAATCAACTTAAAATGGTCTTAAAACGAATAAAGGTATAATTATAAAAATTTCTTTTAAGTTTTGGCTAAGCCATAAGTCATCTCTAAAAATATATACATAACAAAATCAAATGACCATATTCAAAAATTTCATATCCTAAAATCCAAATTTATGGTCCAAAAATTATATTCACAACAAAAGCAATAATCAAAATGAATTTAACAAGAATTTAAGCCAAACTAATAACGAAAATTTTGAAAATTGGATCATTACATCAAATTTTGGCTTCCAAAATTGGTATTTACACCATTAGCTCCAACTAAAAAGAACTAAAATAAAAATTAAAGCGAGAATAAAAAAAGTGAAATGCCTTACCAACTATCAATCCAAGTATTATTGTTTACTTTTCTTTCTTTTCATGCTGTTGCTAAAACAAATATGGAAGTAAGTAATAACAATTGAAAAATGAAAAACAAAAACTTTAAGAACTTTCACAAAAATTGCCTTTTCATTTTTTTGGCCAAAACTCCTTTTTTTTCTTCTTCTTATTATTATTCTTTTCATTAATTTCTTAACATGTGTTAACCATGTTTTTGACACTGAGCTTATTAGATGTCCATGTTATAAAGTATGAAATGCCACCTATTCATTAATTTAGCCATAAACCAATTTACACGAAGGCCACATTAGTGGCTAAATGAAATTAATAAAATATTAAATAAATAAATCAAATCACACTAAACATAAACCAATTTGCATGAAGGCCACATTAGTGACTAAATGAAATTAATAAAATACTAAATAAAAAAATCAAATCACATTAAATTAAATCAAATAAATTAAAATGAAAAAAATTTAAAATTAAATAATTTCATTTGGTTATGTATCAGAGTGTTTGTTATTACTGTGCAGTACATGCAATTTAATATGCAAATCACAAATAAATTGTGTACAAAAATATTTTAATTTATATGCATAAATTAAATGAAATAAAATTTGAATCAAAATTTATTTGTAACTTACCTTCAATTTGCTATCTCGTCGTATATATGCTGATGTAAACTTTTTATTGAATATTTTAGATTTTTCAAGATGAGGATCGATAGTACTATAGGGGTATCAATAAAAATATACAAGGGTTAACTTTTTAAGTTGTACGAAAAAATCTCAAAAAATTCTTAAAAATAGAAAATTTGGTTGTAATATTATTTGCAAAAATGGATTTCAAAATTTCGAAAGAGCAAAGTTAAAAACCAATTTTTTGATGCTAATACTATATAAATATTGATAAAAATATATGATAACTAACTCCCAAAATTTCACAAAAAGGTTTCAAAAATTACTTAAAATAAAAAATTTACCGTGATAAAATCAGCAAAAATAAATTTCAAAATTTTAAAAGAATAAATTTGAAAACTAATTTTATTTTTTACCTTGATATTTGTTTTTTATCTAAGATCGACCCTCAAAATGACATTTTTTATGTCACGTGCATATGTGGCCATTTAGATATAACTGAAAAGATCATGAAAATGTTTAATCTACCTGAAAAAAGTCACTCTTGACTGGGGTGATTGTAAATTCTCAATCTTGGATGTTTGGGACTATTAGAAAAGAGTTTTTACAACTGCCCACTTTGACCATTGTTGAAAATCAAAAACAAGGTAAAGACTAAATAAACATAATCTTGTTTGGGCCATTAAGCTTTGAAAAATAAACTAAACTAAAATGAACATCAAAATTGATTAACCAAGGGTGAAAACTTAAGTTAAAATGATGACTAAAGTGAGTTAAAAATGGTTGACTAGGATGAAACGAAGCTAGTCAACAAATTAGAATGGTTGACTGAGCAAAACTATACGAGTCAATGAATGAGAAGAGTTGACAGGGCAAATCCATACGAGTTAATGAATAAGAAGAGTTTATCAGGGCAAAACAATATGAGCAACGAATAAGAAGAGTTGACTAGGATGAAACCATACGTGTCAATGAATAAGAAGAGTTAACCATGAAGAAAGCATAGGAGTCAATGAATAAGAAGAGTTAATCAGGATGAAACCATACGAGTCAACTAATAAGAAGTGTTGACTAGGTCGAAAACATATGAGTCAATATGAAGGGTTAAACTGGATGAAACCACACAAATCAAGGAATGAAAAGAGTTAACTGGGATGAAACCATACGAGTTAACAAAGGAGAAAAGTTTACTCGGATGAAACCACACGAGTCAATGAATGAGAATAGTTTACCAGGATAAAACCATACGAGTTAACGAATAAAAAGAGTTGACCAAGATATGAGTAAACGAATGAGAAAAATTGACTGGGATGAAACCACACGAGTTAACAAATAAAAAGAGTTGACCAAGATATGAGTAAACGAATGAGAAAAATTGACTGGGATGAAACCACACGAGTCAACAAATGAGAAAAGTTACTCAAGACAAAACCATTTGAGTCAACAAATGAGAAGTGTTGATTGAAAAAACTATACGAGTTAACAAATGAGAAGGAATTGACTAGGATGAAAACATAGGAGTCAAGGAATAGGAAGAGTGGACGAAGACAAAAACATACAAGTCAACAAATAAGAAGAGTTGACCGGGATAAAATAATATGAGTCAACAAATGAGAAGAGTTGACCAAGAAGAAATTATATAAGTCAACAAATGATAAGAGGTTAATTGGGATGAAACTATACGAGTTAATGAATAAAAAGCATTGAATGAGATGAAACCATATGAGGCAATAAATGAGGAGAGTTGACTAAGACGAAACTATACGAATCAACAAATGAGCAGGGGCTAATCGTGTTAAAAACATACGAGTCAGTGAATGAGAAGAGTTAACTAGGATGAAACCATATGAGTCAACAAATAAGAAGAGTTGATGGAGATGAAACTATTTGAGTTAATGAATAGGAAACATTGATCAGAACAAAACTATATGAGTCAACGAATGAGAAGAGGTTGACTGAGACGAAACCATATGAGTCAATGAATATGAAAAATGGACTAGGATGAAACTATATGAGTCAATGAATGAGAAAAGTTCACCTAGACGAAATCATATGGGTTAATAAATGAGAAAGTCTTGACCAATATGGAACCATGCAAGTTAACGAATAAGAAAACTTTGAAGAATATTTGATACTTGATCAATCTTGAAAGAATGAAATATTACTTTTTGATTTTAAAAGAAGAAGCATGATTGTTGTTCTCCTTCAGCATCACACTTAACTTTTCCTACAAATTATTGAATGCAAATGCATGCATAATGCATATGATAAATTTACATGACTTTATCGTATTTAAAGTTGAAGGTATTTTTAGAAAATATTCTAGAGATTTCTTTTTCTTTTGGAGAAATGATTTTATGCCTCTACTTAGAGTTAAAGGCAGTTTCTAAAAATGTTATAGATATTTGTTTTTCTTTTTTTTGGCTAAGAGAGTCAACCCTTAAACCTTAATTTAAAGGTATTTTCAAAAAATGGTGTGAGCCAGATGATCTACTCCTGTACTTAGAGTCAAAAACATCTTAAAAAAATATCGTATATACTGTTTTCTTTGGCAAAGCAAGTAAAATGGATGATATTGGTGTTTGGACTTCCTTATGAAGAATTTATTTTTTCTTCTTATCAGAAATGTCTTTTAAAAACCACTTTCAAATTTCTTTATCTTTGATAGTACTTAACCACATTATCTATTTATTTTAGTCCTTCTTAAATTGTCCCAATAATTGAAATAGTAATTAAGATCCCTATAATGTAAACCTAAGTCCAAAGTAACGTAAAAAAATCTTTTTGTTATTTATTTCTAAAATATTAATCATCATTTATCAGAAATGGTGGCATGACTAAAGGATTTGACAAGGGTATGGATAAATATATATATATTTATATTTATATTTCAATAGAAAAAATACAATATTGGTTTTCTAATAATAGTATAAATAAGGTATAGAACAAAATTAGAGATTACTTGGATGGCTGGGATCTCTCATTTGATTATTTAAAAGTCTTTCTTAAATGGAACATTGCTTTTACGCGGATTAATCTCTTGAAGATATCTTCGATTGCATAGTGCCTTCTTTTCTGGCCTTGAACTTTATCAAATTTCATGCATGGTTTGCCCCAAGTCACCATTTCGGGTTTTTAACTCGAGGTCTCCCTTTTTTAACTCACTATTTTTTTCTTTTTTTTCTTTTTTTCTTTATGATATTACCTTTTTAGGCATAATACTTCTTTACGTTACTAGAATTAACGGGATTGGGCAAATTATGCCCATCCATTTTTGACAAAATTAATGCCCAACCTAAAAATACTTTTTGAACCATATAAGGTCCTTTCTAATTTGGTATCAATTTACCACATGGGTCTTTTTGGCCAAAGTGGATTTTCTTTAGTATTAATTCCTTTTCATGAAATTGCCTTGGGTTAAGTTTTTTATTGTGGGCTCTCATCATTCTTTTTTAGTACATTCACCCGTGTTGGATCCTTCGTAGCCTTTTTTCTTCAATAAAGTTTAACTGTTTATAGCAATCTCAAATCCATTCAGCTTCTTCCAATTTGGTCTTCGTCAATATCTAGAGTAAAGGAATTTCAACTTCTATTGGTAGAACATGTCTGTGCCATAGACTAACGAGTAAGATGTTGCTCTGGTAGAGGTCCAAACTAAAGTTCAATGAGCTAAGAGGGTAAAAAGGAGTTTTTCATGCTATAATTCTCTTAATATTTTTATTACATGCCTTTGTCACTTCATTTATTATTGGATGGTATGCCATTGAGTTATGATAAGAGATCTTAAGTTGGGTCCTCTGTCATTAATTTATTATTCAAATTAGAAGTGTTGTCCATTATAATCCTATAATAGATTTTACACTAACAAATGATGTTAGTTTTCAGGAATTTTATCACCATTGACTTTTTTACATTTGTGTAAGAAGCAACTTTAACCCATTGGTGAAATAGTTTATAGCCACCAAAATAAAATGATGATAGTTTGATGCTATAGGGGAAATTGGTCCAATAATATCCATGCCTCAAATAGAGAAAGGCCGTGGAGCAGTTTTAACGTGTAGTGGCGAAGGTCGTATGTGGATCTTATCTGCATAGCCTTAGCATTTATGACATTTTTGGGCATAATTAATATAATCACCTACCATAATCATCCAAAAGTAGCCTAACCTCATGATTTGTTGAGGGTTTCATGCCCATTGGCATGAATTCCACAAACCTAGTATACTTCTTCTAAAATTCTCTATGTTTTAGGAGCATCCACCATCTTAGCAACATTTGATCATAATTTCTCTCGTAAAGGATCTCACCATTTAAGAGAAAACTTATTACTAACCTCTTTAATGTCTTTTTGTCATTTTCAAAGGCATTATCTAGGTACTCTTAATCTTAGAGGCACTTTTTGATATCGTAATACCATGGACAGCCATGTAGTTTTGCCTTAACATTATGACAATGTGTAGAAGCTCATATAAGCTCATTTGGATTGTGATTACTTTTTCTTTCTCATTTACTTTAAACATCAAGGCGAGGATGGGTAGAGCATCTACTATTTAATTCTCATCTCAAGGTAAATAAATAAAATCTACTTTTCTTAACTCTTTTAATGATTTGAGAATTAATTTTTATATTGTACCAACCTCGAATCTTGAGTTTCCTATTCCCTAAGTAGTTGATAAATTACTAAAGTTGAATCTTCATAGATCTTTAACACTCGAACATTTTTTTCAATGGTTATGAAGAGTCCCATAATGCACACCTCGTATTCTATCACGTTATTTGTACAATTTAAATCTAACTTGGTAGTAAAAAGATAACATCATTTTGTAGAGATATCAAAACTGCCCTAATTGCATGGTCTAAAGCATTTGAGGCCTCGTCAATGTATATCTTCTGTACTGGTTCCTCTAACTAATCATCTTCCTATTCAACTGAGATATTCATTAAATTTTCATTAGAAAAATCAAAATCTAAAGGCTGATAATCATCAAGGGCCTAGCTTGCTAAGAATTCAACAATGATACTTCCTTTAATAGCTTTTTGGTTTACATAAACTATATCGTATTTTGATAATAAGGCTTGCCATCTTGCTATTCTTCTAGATAATGCTGGAGCTTCAAAAAAACACTTGATCGGATCTATCTTTATGATCAACCATGTATTATGATATAGAATATGCTGCCTAAGCCTTTTCGCGATCCAAACTAATGCACAATATAATTTTTTTATTTGAAAATAATTTATCTCATATTCTAAAAATTTCTTATTGAGGCAATAAATTGCCCTTTCTTTCTTACCAATTTCATTATGTTGCCTTAGCACATATCCCATTGAACTCTCAAAGATTGTGATGCACAATATAAGAGGATGCCCTGGAATTGATGGTACTTAAATTAGAGGATTTGTTAGATATTGCTTTACATTTTTAAATGCCATTTGGCAATCTTCATCCCATTCTTCCAAATTATGCTTTTGGAGAAATAAAAAAATGAGATCACATTTATCTATAAGTTGGTAAATGAAACGGGCAACGTAATTCAATCTCCCAAGAAAGCTTCTTACTTATTTTTGAATGCGCAAAGATGGTAACTCCTAAATGACTCTAATCTTATCATGATCAACCTTAATCCCTTTTTCACTTATAATAAAGCCTAATGGCTTCCCTAAACTTACACTAAAGATAGATTTTGCCATATTCAAATTTAACTGATATTTTCTTAGTCTTTTAAACAATTTTCATAAACCTGTGATGTGCCTCTCATCTTGGGGTGACTTGGTAGCCATATTATCATGTATACCTCAATCTTTTTATGCATCATATCATGGAATAAAGTAACCATTGCCCTTTAATAAGTTGTCATAGCATTCTTTAGCTTGAACGATGTCACTTTATAACAAAAATTAGCCCAATTATGATAAACATGGTTTTTTCTATTCTTCAGGTGCCATTTTAATCTGATTATAACCTAAAAATTCATCCATAAAAAAAAAAGTTTTTGCAATGTTATCAACTAGTGTATCAATATAGGGAAAAAATTATCTTTTAAGCTTACTTGATTCAAATCCTGATAATCCACGCATATTTTGACTTTTTTTAACAACTAAGACAACATTAGCAACCCATTCTGGATACTTTGCTACTTTAAGAAATCCAGCATCAAACTATTTCTTCACCTTTCCTTTAATTTTCAACAAAATTTAGGGCTTGATCTTCCTCAACTTCTATTGAAACAGCTTGTATCTTAGTTCTAAGGGTAACTTATGAACCGCTATTTCGGATCCAAACCCAGCATATCCTAATATGGCTGCATGAAGATATCATAAAACTCCTGAAGTAAACTTATTATCCCTTTTTTAGTGGTGGATATGATAATGATTCCTAATCTAACCTCTTTTTTATTATCATTATCCCTTAAGTTTATAACCTTTGTGATTCCTTTGAGGTAATATTCACCTATCTTTTTGCTTAATCAATCTCATTAAATTACAGAACAGAGTGTAATTATCAACATCTTCTTTGAGATTACCTTCATTCAAGCAAATAGGTCATTCAAAATTGACCTTTGAATCCTGAATGAGATGATCTACTTTCTTTGGTTGAGAGATCTATAAAAATAAAAAAACAAGAATAGGGAAACAAAAATATGAAATGATTCATGTATGTGTATCTAGAAGGAAAGAAGAATATTGGAACAAAATAAATGGAATATACATAAAAGTTCATGCATTTTATTTCAGAAAATGATTATTTGACATTTTTAAACCCTTTACAAAAAGATCCTCGTATGTTTTGAGCTAAAAAAACCAAGGGGAGTTCTTAGAATAACTTTGGATTAAATGCTATAATTCTCTCAGTAACGGTCCAATTCATCAAGACATATCTAAGAGGACATGGATAGATTCATCAGTTAATTCAATAAATTTACTTGAAAATTCTCAAAAGCTAGAATGATTGTTGTTATTTCATCCTTTGTTTCTTTGTCTTGAGTCAGCAGATTAATACCCCTACGTAACAAAAAATTTCTTTTAAGGAAGGGTAAAGAACTGAATCTCGAGTCCCATGCTTTTTTCGAGCTCTATTTTTAAACTTTTTCTTTTGATTCCATTTTTGCTTAAAGCCCAATTCATACTAATCCTTTTTGTCGATTACTTGCATAGATTGACTTATCCCTTATAGATATTTTTCAAGCCTTTTTCTTGCTCGGGCACCTTTCCCCACTATAAGTTTCAAGCCCATGCGAGTGCTTTTAGAAAGTTAGGGCTTTGGAAATAGAGATCTTATTGCAACAAAGTAGCATTGACAATTTCAAATGCCCTAAATGAGCATCCTTTTGCTTCAGTATTAACTTCAACATATGATGCTTCAATCGAAGTTAAGTTAATTATATCATTTTCCCTAGATATGCTAACCAATTTATCATCCACTATAAATTTGACTTTTTGGTGATGAGATGATGGTATAGTATCGGCAGAGTGGATTCTGGGTAATTCTAATAGATAATTATATGTGGGGATGATGTCCACTATGTAAAACCCAATTTCAAAAAGGCACGGGCCAATATTCAATGTGATTGGAATGGTTCTTTTAATTTCTCTTTTCGTTCCATCAGAAACTTTGCCCATTGTTCGACTGTGCTTAATCTGACTAGCTTAAATTGGCAAGCGGGATAAGTAATCAATGGTATCACATTCAAAGCTGGCCCATTATCGATAAACATCTTAGGTAATGTAGTCCCATTGCAATGGGTGGTTACATGAAGAGCCTTTTAGATGAATTCCTTTTGGCGAAATTTCATCATCAGTGACGCGAATAAAATTATCAACAACAATATTATTCACTAAGCGGTCCAACTTATTAATTGAAATATCATGTAGAACATAAGTCTGATTAAGCACTTTTAGTTGAGCATTTCGATGTGCCCTTAAATTGAGCAGCAAAATTAATGAAGAAATTTTGCTAGTTGTTATTTTAATTGCTTTATAATATTATACTCACTATGTTTTACAAACTTTAGGATTTAACAACTTGTTTTTTCCTTAAAAGGTTCTCAAATCTTTACAAGATTATCCAGGCATTTGTCCTATTGTATTGGTTTTAGCAGTAGCTTCATGGTTTTGAGGGCATAAACATGACTACTTCGAGTTACATTACTAACCCCTATGATGTTAACTGCTACTAATTGACTCACTAAAGCTTCTGGAGTTACTATTTCAACATCATACCTCTATGGCACCTATTTGTTATCGTTATACAAAAAGGTGTCAGAGTCCAAATAATAAGTTTTAGAATAATTTCATTTTTGGAAGGTTTAGGCCTTTGTTGATTACAATAAATGATCAAAGAGTGACCAATACCATAGCATGGTTATGATGGCCCATTGCCAGTCATTTAATTATTTTTCTTGCTCTTGAGCGATTTTGCATAAAATTTAATTTCTCTTTTATCTATCATCATTTAAATTAAAGCTAAAAAAATCTGAATAATTTAGTAAGTTTTACCCCTCGATGGCATGAAACTCATAAAAGTTCATTCCAGAATCTGATTAGCAATTTATAAATTTATGATTCTAACTAAGGATTCAGCCTTCAATCAAAATCAGCTAAATTTTTTCCATTGAGGTCTTAAACACCTGGACATTTTTCTTCAACGACCAGAGCATTAATTTTAGGTTTAGGGTAGTTAGGTAGAAGGTTTGCTACAACATTGGGTGTTAAGCATTATCAAATTTAAAAACACCTTTTTGAAGGGGACTCTAGACCTTTCTCTTAAAAACATGGCAGTTTTCAATTAAATGACCCGCTACCTTATGATATTCATAGTGAGTATTTGGGTCATACCAATATAAGTTACCCTCATATGGTTTGGTAAAAAGTGAAGCCACTAATCGAGCCTTAAGAAGTTTATCAAATATTTTTTGTAAGAATAAGGAAGAGGTTTATAGCGAGGTATGGGGTAGTTGGTTCTTTGGATTGATTGGTTGGTATTAGGCCTTGTTTGGTTTTCATGGGGATTTGAAGTGGTGGGCTTGTAGTAAAACAAGAGCTCAAGATGCATTGAAAGAATAAGTGTTTTGAGATTCCTGGCCTTGGTTTGGATAAAAAGGATAAAGTTCCTCACAGAATAGTTGGCTAGCATAATTAACAGAGGAAGCTTCTTCTTTCTTTTTGCCAAATCTAGTCTTTTTTGCAGTAGAAGATTTATCATCGTAATCTTCTTAGCTTTTATAGCAGCTTTAATTATTACTCTAGAGATGATGAGGTCAAAAAAATTCTTGGTTGTATTCCCTACTAGTTTGTCATAGTAGCCAGGATGTAAGATATCTACAAAGAGCATGATTATTTCCTTCTCAATTAATGGAGGTTGTACCTAATCAGCCACATCTCTCCATTTTTAGGCATATTCTTTGAAAAATTTAGTGGGCTTTTTCTTTATATTTTGAAGAGCTAGTCTATCTGGGACCCATTCAGCTATGTGTTTGTGTTGTTCCAAAAACACATTGGCTAGATTAGACTAGCATTGAATATGATTACGATTCAAATTGTTATACCAGTTTAATGCTGATCTCAATAAATCTTCTTGAAAATAATGGGCAAAAAGCTTATCATCATGTGAATATCCAGCCATTTCTCAAATAAACATCTTAATATGAGCTTGTGGAGAGGTGCTGCCTTTGTATTTCTTAAATTTTGGCATCTTAAACTTTGGTGGAAGGACCAAATCTGGTACCAAACTCAAGTCTTTAACGTCTATGCTGGTGCAAAGCTCATATTTTTCTATAGCCTTAAGTCTCTTATCAAGAAGCTATAATTTTTTTAAAAAAATTTTCTCTGATTTTGCATTTTGCTTATGTTTTTCTTCTTTATTAGGGGCAGAAGTTGTTAATTCTTGTCGTTTAGGTGTGATTTTTGTATTTGCCCTTTGAAATAAAGAATTGGGGTTAATAAAATTGACTAAAGGCATTGTAACTCCAGGAACATTTTATTGTACATATTGAATTTTTAATGTTTGTGCTTCTTGAGCATTTACTAGTGGTATTTCAGGCTACACCCCTAGATATCCCAGTAGGAATACTAGTAGTACCCTCTAAGTGTTGGTGGGTTAACTCTCTTGCCATAAGCAACTCCATTAATCTTGTGAGTTATGATTGCAATTTTTCTTGTCTTTTAATCATGGCTTTTTGAAACTAATATTAACTTTCTTCCAATATTTCTAATCATGCTAACTGGTCTTCAGCCATTTTTCTTGCTCCGGATCGAGTATAATAACAATAGTTGGGTGGTTGTTCGATGGGTCTCTTTGAGTTTGCAATGCTGAAACCTTATCAAAGAGAATTTCAAATTTTATTAAGTTTGTATTTGCTAATGAATATATGAATATGTATATGTAGACACCCTATTTTATCCAAGCCATTATCAGAGGCATTAAAGGTCTGTATTTTAAGCATTTTTAAGTTCTACAGATAAGCACAGGTCGATTTCTCATCTTTCCCAACCAAAGTAAAGTAATTCAGAAAGCCAAAGGCACATGCTATTCATATCGGTATGTAGGTATCAAAACTAAGCTCTCACATTGCCAAAAGTACAAACTTTCATATGTAGTATCGAAATTTAAGGGTTTGGTATCAATACCTAAGGTATTGATATACGCCTTGAAAATTGTGATTTTTGGCAAAATATATCGATACACAAGCAAGAGTATCGATACAAATCCATGAAGTATCGATACATGTCTCTGAGTCTTAAGACAAGAAACAATTTTTTTGCTTTTAATATCAAAACATACTTCACTATATCGGTACTCATGGGTAAAGTTGCATTATGTATTGATGCAAAATGTTTTGTATGGATACACCAAGGTATTTTTGCCTAGTTCAAGCCATTTTTTAGCCTTTGAAAATTCGATTCAAACACGTTTCTTGCACCAAAAATTATCTTGGTTCACACAAAGTCTCAGTTATGGTCTCATGACTGGATTTAAATAAATGTTTAGAGCCCAAATAGCCAATGACAAGGAACATTTTTATGATATATATGGTTTGTCAAAAGGCATGCTTGGCTTCTCTAGTTGCAGATTGTTATAGCCCTTTTGCCCCACTACTCTGCATGGTAGGACCAATGGAAATAAAAGAAGCTAAGCATAGTACCTAGAGTTGTCCCCTAGTTCATTAAAGAAAATCCCACAATGCCTTTATTTTTGGCTCAAAAGCATTAGCTGAACACACTCCATATAGACAAGTTGGTTTTGGCCTAGTTAAAAGAGGAAGCAACCTACAGACATTTCCATTTTGTTCTCAGCCATCTCTAAAATGAAACCTCTAGCAATTTCCAGACCCAAAGCATTCCCAAGACATTATTCCATTCATCTTTATCCTTTAGCCCAAAACTTTATTCTTGTAACTCCTCCAAACGCCTACCAGAAAACCTCAAAAAACTTAATTTTTCATACATTGTCATCCTTAATACCTTCTCTATCAACATTACAACCAAAAAATTTTTTTTCATCTTTTTCTTACTAAACAATAGCAAAAAAAAAGGAAAAAATTGAGCTTAGAGTTGTTGCTTTAAGTACAAAGGAAAGTTCAAGGCTTTTTGGTATATTTTCTCTATTTGCTCCATATATTTTTAATTTTTATCATTTGCATGATTTTAGTAAGCTATTCATGGTGCCATGGCCATTCTAAGACTTTTATACATTGTTATGGCTTTGCTTACGGTTGTTTTAGGGCCTTAATGATCCTCTTAATGCCTTAACATTGCCTGGATAACCAAATATGCTATATTCTACCTCTATCATCAAAAAAATCCCTTTCTTTGTATCTTTGACATATTTCATTCACCATCACATGGCTAACATGCTTGAATGCTCACCCTAGCATGTTTTTGAATATATTCATACATTTTCTTGCATTTTGATGAGTTGCATTGCATAAAAATGCTATTTTAAAAATTGCCACTTGTTTTTCTTTGTTCAAAGATGATCATATCATCTTCCATAACATGATCTTTATTGTCATCTCCATGCATCTTATTTGGCACCTTCTTACATTTTTGTCATCTTTTTTGCGTTAAAATGGCATCTCTTGTTTGTTTCAGTGTGTTGTTTATGTTCACTATCATATATGTTGTATTTTGTTCATGATATGTGTGTCTAAAATGCATTATTGTTTCTAGCAAAAATCTAATTTCAAAAGAAAATCTCCAAGTCTATTTTACCTCCAATAGATGAAACTAGCATGGATTTATTGTTTTCATAAAATTGGTTTTCCAATCTTAGAGACAAATCAAACATTTTAAGTTTAGATTCATGATGAAATAAGATCCCATTTTTTGAACAAAAAAAGGTTAACACCTTTTAGTTGAGCTTAACAAAAAATATTAAGCCTTGATCTTCAGCTTAATACCTTTATTTGTGGCATAGTTAATGGGTTGTTTCATCATCCCAAACTACTCCAGGATTATGGAATTCACTCATGATGCCTGTGTCACTCTTTTCTCTGTGTCACGGACATTCAAACATCTATGGCTCGATTTGACCTTAGGAAACCCAAAAAATCAAATAAACCCTATTTTTGCCCTAGTAGTGACATAGATCCAAATTGGAAAAATCATTTTTAAGCCACAAGTGATTTTTTTTTTAAATTTTCTTGGTATTTTTCCTTAAAAAGGCACTAAATTACTTTTCCAAAGGTGTCTTATCTACCCTTAGAGCATTTTGGATTAGGAAATTATGATTTTTTGAACCTTGACTATCCAAAACCCCTAAGACTAGTGAACCAAATTTTGTTTAGGCTATTTCGTTCTAGCAAATGATTTTCCTAAATTATTTAAATATTTTTCCTTGAAATTTTGCCAAGTTTCCTTTCTTAAAATGTATTGTTTATGATTTAACAATTTCGAATGAGCCTGAAATAAATTTTCAGAGTTTATTACACCATTTTCCTTGCACATGCTGCCAAAGTCAAAACAAGTCTAAATTCAAAAATTAATTCCAGTTAGAAAGTTATTTTCTAAGATTTTTGGAATATTTTTATATTAATCCTCATTGAGTTACCTTTCCAAAGGTGCCTTGCCTACCTTATTTTCAAAATACCTTTTTTATCCAAAATATTCTTTTTTTTTAAATATCACAATTTTTATCTTTGGAAATATTTCAACCCCATCACTCCAAGGGGATATTCCAACTTTGTTTTTGCTAAAAACTTGAATTTTCTCTCTTGAATTTATTCGAGACTCCTAATTATTTTCTTAAAATATTAAATTTTATCTTTAGGGTACTCCAACCCAACCACTGAGAGGGGATATTCCAACCGATTTTCCACTAAAAACTTGAATTTTCATTCTCAAATTTGTTCAAGATTCCTAATTATTTTCTTAAGATATCAAAATTTTTATGATTGCAGATACTCCAACCTTAACTTTATAAGAGAATACTCCCTCAAAATCCAAAAAATTTTTTTCTTCTAGATATCCCTAATTATTTCAACTAAACCTTTTTTTGTTCTTCAAATTACCACCGAATCCAAACATGTTTCCAAATTGTTATTCTAGTCATTCTTCAATAATCGAAGATAAATATGAGATGCATTCTAATTGTCCCTCATTTTTATATTTTTTTTATTTGTGATTGTTTGTCTATGAAATTAGTGTATTCCTTTTCATCCTACAAACACATTTCATTTTTGCAATGACCATCATGCATTGATATTTAAAAATTATTTTCAAAAAAATTTATAAGGGAACATTTTATGTTATTATTTCTTTACACCTAACACAAAATATTTGAATTTTTAAAGTTTAGTCTAGAAGTTATTTTTGTTAGAAACCCTTATGTTCCTCATACCTCTATGGTGTATAAGTGATATAAATTTTCTTTCAAAATGAATTTTCACAAAAATTCATATATAAAAAGGACTATTCTAATGATGACCAAATGGAATCGATTAAACAGAAAGCAAAGTAAGATATAGTTAATAGGTATCGATTTTAGACATTGTAGGGGTGCTAATCCTCCCCCACGCATAACCAACTCCCAAACTAACTAACAAATCTCTGGACTTTGCACACCTTGAAATCAATATTTCAAGTTTTGTAACTTGGAATATTATTTTCAATAGGTATCCAATCATGCCTAGCCCAAACTGATCAATGGTGACTCTAAGTTTATGGTTATTTCATGGTAACTTTCCAAGACCAGTTGATGGGTGATTCGTCCAATAGTCTCTCTCCTTTTCATATTATCATGCCTAACCAAAATCTCGACCAATGGGTGATTTAAAGACTCTGACCAAACACTATATATACTCTTAAGTCAAGCATGTTCCCTCTTCAGATCACCCAAAGATAAAGATAAATGGGTATGTGGAGACAGCTTGGCAACTTCCTTGGGGACCATTTAAAGAGTTAAGCCTACAACTAGCTATATCTGGCTCGATTCTTGGTTTTTTTGAATTCCATTATTAGTTGGTTATAATTCCTTTTCAACTTTGTTTATAAACTTTTTATCTCTTATGTTTTTTCCTATGATTGTTAGGGACTAATTTGCTCCTGAATAAATATCAATTTAAATAAATATGGTAATATTAAAGTAAAACAAAATGTTTGGTTGTTTTCCTAACACACATCATGCACATGCATGTGTTTAGATTCCCATCAAACACTATAATAAGGTTACAGTCTCAACTACTAGGAAGAAGTGAACCATCAGCCTTCTTGAGTGTCCTTTTGCTAAGGCATGGTAAGACCTTCCCGGATGTAAATTACCCATGTCTCTCATGAGTACCCCATCACATTTGCATAGGGAAACACATCTATTAGATCAAAGTCATTCCGCTAAACTTACAATGGGCCTAGGATTGGGGTGCCTCAGTTGCTATTACTGAACGAAAAAGTAATTTGGATACCAATTTAGGCATCCACTTAAACTCATGTAGTGAACCCTATGAGCCAAACCAAATTAAAATGCTACTAGAATAACTCAAAAAATAGGGTCACTGGCGGAAACATTTTTTATCTTTACTCTTATACACCAGGTTAAACAAGCGAATATACATGGTCACTCGCATTTGTTATTTTATTTCATGATCATTTTTTGGATATGTTGTTATGTTCCATGGCTAACTTTTTTCGATAATTGGGTGATACCAAACGAATGCCATCACTAACAATGCCTCATGTCATCCTAAAAAAAATCATAGCTGACATAAAAAAACCCGTTAGGCTATCCAAATGATACCTGTGATAGGTGGTAATGAATGAACATCACCACTTAATTGGCTAGTCTTATCCTTGTGAGGTATTGTGTCATCTTGCTAAAGGTAATTTTAACTCAGATATGTTGTTATGCTATCCAATTATTATCAATTGTCATGTTTGCCTTTGGGCATCATACTGCCTATTGTCAAGGTGATTTTTGTGATGTGTTTTTTTGGTATTTTTTATATACAACCTTATTTTTATGATTATTATTTTGTGCGGTCACTAACTTGTTTCATTTTTTATTTTTCTATTTGATGCATGCATCATTTCATCATAATCATCATCATTTTGGGATAATTGGCCAATTGTTTAGTGTTCATCAAGGTGTGTCTATCATGGAGCAACATCCCACTTAAGATCTAAAGCCTTTTAAGGGAGTCTGAGCATGGTCAGAGCACCAAAGCGTGATGATGAAGGCGTTTTCAAACCTAGGTACATCTCAATAATGTATGAAAGGGTCAAGATAGGGTACTGCCAGAATGATTGGCAAGATTTGAAGTATGTATAGACCAGTTGGGATAATATTAAGAGGGAATTATTCACGAAGAGATTTAGAGACATAGCCCTTTTACTTCAAGTCGATTTGGATGTTGGTCTGTTGTAAGAAGTAACTTAGTTTTGGAACCCAGCATATCAATGTTTCATTTTCAATCATGAAGATTTGGTCCCCACATTTAACCAATACACTGTGTTACTCAATATTGAGAGGGCTAAGGCTAACAGAATATATTGTAAGGCTTTGCACCCTCCAACTTTCAAGAAAAGATTAGCTTAGATTCTCAGATCAACAGAGTCTTGGATTAAGCATTATATCAAGACAAAAAGGAGTATTGAGGGCATTATGGGCCAATTTGAAAGAAGTAATGGTGAGTACCGTTCCAAAAAATTTAAGATATTTATGCTGTGGTAATATATGGTCTTGTCATATTTTTGAAAACATTAGGCAATGTTAAGTTATGGTAGTAAATCTCCTTTCTCGATTATGTTGCAATATCAATCTCACACCATTCATCATTCCTAAAACTATTTAAGCTCTCAGTTTTTGTAAGAAATGGGCGTGGGTTACTTTTTCGAATGCATGCCACTTCTTCACATTTGGCTTATTAGTTATTTCTGCCTCAAAGAAAAAAGAATTTCATATAACTTCTTACCTAGTTTTAGCCCTTTCCCAAGGTTCTTGAAAAAGAATGAACTCAAGACAAGTTTGAGGAACAATGGGTCCAAAAATTTTGGAGTCTGATAAAAGAAAAGGTAACATGGAAGGCCTTTGGTTTTCACCATCGATAATCATGTACTGATGCAGAGATTGTAGTTGCGTGCTACTTATGGGTTTATAGGGAAGCATTAATTACATACCCATCCTAGTCCTACAACAATTTCAATCTAGACAATTTATTCCTTTTATCGAAGTCCTTGAGCTGTGGGATTTCAATTATGGTGAGCCTAATTACAAGTCAAAAGTTTAGCTAGCTTTTCACGCTTGGAGACAAACCCATTGCATGGAGAGGCATTAGAATGATGAGTGGAAGATCCATCGCATCAATCTTTACCTTTGTCTGCAATTGGAACATCATAAATATTAGTTGATGAATATCCCTCTGAGATCAAATTGCTCAAGTGTGAGTCCAAACAAGAAAAGGCAACCTTTGTGAAAGAAATCATTCGCTTAAAGAAAGAAAAGAGTCAATTAGAGATGGACCTCTATCTTTAGGATGGCAAGATAAATTGAGTTGTCAAGGAGAAAAACCACTTCAGGGAGGATCTCAAGAGTTTAAGAAAAAACTATTTCACCCCTTAGCAAAGCAAGCAAGTCTTGGTGCCTTGGTAAGTCATCAGTTAAGTGGGAAGCAAAATTGTTACACTAAAGAAGGAACTACATCAATGCACATAATAAGCTAGGGTTACTAGAGAGAAGCTCGTTAAAACCCGTGCTATTGTATTAACTTATTGAAAGAAGAATGGATAGTTAAAAGCTCGAGTTTGAGATTTAAGAGCAAATTAGTTTGAGAGTGAGACTCTAACACTCAAAATTCAAGATTTAGAACATTCTCTTCAAGCTTACTAAGGCCAAGTTAAGGAATTAGTGGGAGCTTTCAAATAAAGAAAGCGAGAATGGCTCTAAATTGTTGATCACACATGCCAAAATCATTAGGACTATCACTACTATCTCACAGAGTATATTTAAGGAGCTTAGTTGAAGGCTAAGAACATGATGGACATAGCCCAATCCTTGACACGTGACATCTTGCCCATCGAACCTATGAGCAAGAATAATTATATTTTATGGAACATATGATCAAGCAATGTAACCATATCAGGCATTTTTGAATGTAATTAAGTGTAATTGGGATTTTGTTGCTTTAATGAAATGCTATTAATGAAGCTGCTCTTTAAGTCCGATTGTTCCACATGCATTTACATGATTAATTTAATTTTAAGCAGTTTATGCATTTATGTTAATTGTCATGTAATTGCATACTCATCTTCGTCTCATTAAACATGCTCATGACACATTATAAAAGTCTAATTCGGTAATAATATAAAGCAAAGGTGCTATAAAACACAGAAACTATAGTTCATCAATATAAATTCGCAATCATTGAAAAGAAATAGAAAGTGATCACCAAGCCTACATTGAGAGACTTGAACTCATGTATAAGGACTCTTAAAAGCCATGTCTCCATAAAAATGAAGAACTCCAAGCTCCGATCATGGAATTAACTAAGCTATTGTCTGCAGTTTTGAAGGAAAAAAAGTAAATGAGCATTGTTGATGTACAAAATGAACCAGGTAATCTTAAGAGCAACTTGAATGGTGATATTAAAGCCGCTAATGCTCAGGAAGGGGCATTGCATGGATAGCATCCTTCAGTAGCAAATATCCTATTAACTCAACCATCCATTTACATTAACCCTACAATGTCACCCCATCAGGTTCAAAGGTTTCATGTTGTGGGCTCTTCACTAGTAAGGCCTATAGTTCTGATCATAATGAGCAAATGAAACAAGAAAAGGCAAAGAGGTCCTTGGAAAATGATCAAGGCTTAAATAGGTATTAGTCACTAGAAAAACACCTTCAAGACGTCAAAAGAAATGACAAATTTAGGATTGTAGACGTAAAATCTTTAAAACTGGTTTTCAATCCCACCTAAATTTAAAGTGGCAGCTAGATTGAAAATTACAATGGAACTATAGACCCCATGGCACACCTTTACATGTACTGCCATAAGATAGCAGGACATGAAGAGAATTAAAAGCTGCTAATTCACTACTTTTAAGGTATTCTAACTAGGGTAGTTATTCGATTGTATATTAGGCTTGATCTTTAAGAATTTGACATAGACAGATTTAGTTCATGCCTTTTTTGGTCAATATAAACATGTGTTCGATTGGACCCAAGATCATCTATCTCTTATGAACATGGAAAAGAAAGCCTCTAAGAGCTTCAGGTAATATGCTCAAATGTGAAGGGAGGAAGTTGCTCAAGTTCACATTTCTTTGATTGAGAAAAAGATTATGAACACATTTATCAAAACTTTGTTAGCTCCCTATTACAAATGATTTATGGGAAATGCGATGAAAAATTTTATCGATATGGTTATATAGGGTGAAATGATCAATAATGCCATCAAAAATGGCAAGATACCCATTGGAAAATCATCCAAGTTGATTAAGAAGTCAACAACTAAGGGTAAGAAAATGAAGTTGAATGCTGTTCGTGAAAGTCCTGCCAATTTCAATTAGAATCCATATCTGGCATAGGGTACATATTTCCCAAACATGTTGCATCTAGGTTTTAACCCTTATTCATTGATGCCATAACCAGTCCATTATGTTGGGATCATTCTAACAATGAGCTTCGCATTTAATCCTATTCCAAGGATAGCCTAGAGCACATAATCTAATAATGCAAATAATGGAAAAACTCTAAATAATCAACAAGCACCTGAAGAAAGGGAACACTTTAAGCTACTTTTTTATCTAATAAAGAGATTTACTCCTGTCTAATCGCAGGTCAACTAGTGGCCCTAGTATTCATGAACCCAAGTTACCCTTATACCCCAATTAGTACAATGAAAATGCCTATTATATGTACCATGTTTGGACATAAGGCCACTCTATTAAGAATTGCATCTCATTTAAGAGAAAGGTGCAAGATTTGCTAGAAAAGGGTGTGATCAAAGTCAGGTAAAGGCCTGGACCCAACATTGGAGCCATCCACTTCCTAACTTTGCGGAGTCAATAGTGAATGCGATGATCAAAGAGAAAAGGTATTGGATTAAAAGAAACATAAAAAAAGTCAAGATACCGATGAACAAGGTTTGGCAAGCCTTTATGAAAGTTGAAATAGCATTGGATGTCATAAACCATAGTGGAAAAACCATTGAACCATCTTGTTGCCACTACGCCAAAGGCATACTTGTAACGCTACCCACTTCCCTAGAAGTGGTCTAAGGGATAATAAATCGATTTAAAATCAAGTTTTATGAGGAATAGGACAAATGCATCAATGCCAAAGATTAAGAACAACTGTCACTAATAAGGTTCTAAATTATTTTTCTCTTATGAGCATGGAAAAAAGAACCAAGGAAAGCTTTAAGTAGTATGCTTTGAGATGGATGAAAGAGGTTGCCTAGATTCATCCCTTGTTGACAAAGAAAAAAATGATTGTTAGATTATTGGCACTTGATAAGCACTT
>JBBYHO010000020.1:17175515-17204935 GCA_038382025.1 Adansonia gregorii
AAAGAGGTTGCCTAGATTCATCCCTTGTTGACAAAGAAAAAAATGATTGTTAGATTATTGGCACTTGATAAGCACTTGATAAGCACTTTATTATAAAGAGGTAGTGAAAAGAATCGTAAAGAGCTTCATAAATGTAATCGTGTTGTGCGAAACAATTGATGAGGCCATTAAAAGTGACTCAGGTAAAAGAGATACCTTTAAGGGAAAAAGAAAAGAAAAAATGGAGGCTAAAGAACAACTAAAATGTAATATCGGAGACAATTCATTTTAAACTTATGTTGAGTCAAACATAAGTAGAATGGCTATTAAAGAAGATTATGAGGTCATAGAAGACTTAGATGAGGTCAGAACACTAGTAAATTTGGTTTAGCAAATCATGGTATAACCTGATAGTAATAGGGTTAAAAAGATAAAAGAGGGAGTCAATGACTTTTATGATTTCCATACTATTTATGGCCCCACTCTTTAAATATGCAAAGAGTTCTACGTTATAATTCAAAAGATGATGGAAGAGGGTAACATTGAATTCTATAATAAAAAATGAGCCTTACATACCAAGTTTACAGATGCGATACCATTTGTTAATGCCATAGAGAGAGAAGGGAATAATCCTCCTTATGGTGTTGGAAGGCCTTTTGTCTTGTTTGATAACTGACTAAGAGTAAAAGCCACCCCTGTTCAACCTACCTCGAAGATGATCATTCAATTTTTGTCTTATTTCCTTTATAAGGATGACAAAGCAACTTTTTGAAAATATGAAAGCAAAACCTTAATCACTAGAAAATTTAGTTAGCAAGCAGCAAACATTGACTTTTCAAGGGTAAGCCACGTAACTTGAAGTGGTAGATATTATGCTTTAACTACATCAAAAGGTGAAACTCAACAAACAAACACTACTTGTAATCCTCAAGCACCAAAGTCTACAACAAAATACTCAGATCCTATAGTTGTCAATGAGCAAATGAGCGAGAAAAAAGCTATGGAATTCCTTATGTTCATTAAGCATAACAAATATAGCATCGTTGATCATTTGAACAAGCAGTCTACCAAGATATCCATGCTGTCACTACTTTGAATTTTGAAGCTCATACAAATGCTCTCCTAAAGGTCTTGATGAGGTATCTATTCCTCTAGACATCCCGATAGGTAGTTAGATTTCCTAGTAAGTAACATCATTGTCAACAACTATATATCTTTTAGTAATGATGAAATCCCTTATGGAAAAAGTGGAAACTATAAAGCTTTTCACATCACCAGATATCACAAAGGTAGCATGTTACTTAGAGTGCTCATTGATAATAGGTCAACTTTGAATGTAATGGCCCGTAACATGCCTGAAGAAGCTCCCTATTAATGCAAGCTATATATAGAACAGCTACACAATTATGTGAGGATTCGTTGAAGCTTATAAAAACATCATGCAAAACATCATTATTCCACTCCAAATCAGCCCGTGCATTTATGAAATAGACTTTCATGTAATGGACATTGATTCATCTTATAACTGTTTGTTGGAAAGGCATTGGATTTACTTTGCAAGGGCAGTGCCATTGTCACTACCCCAAAAGTTGAAATTTATCATTGAAAACAAAGTTGTCAACATTAGAAAAAAAGAAGATATCATTGTTGCTACCTTAATTGATGCCCTGTATATTATACCTAATGAAAATATCCCAATTTCCTTATTTTAATCCTTTAAGTTTGTTATCACCACTTATATCTAAGAGGGGTTGCAAATACTTGAGCCTTATCTATCGAAGAGCACTCACATGGGTCTAAAGTTAACATAGGCAAAGGTGATTGAGTTGAAAAAGGACTCAAAAAACACCTTCAAGGGATTGTTAGACCCTTAAAAGTTATTAACCAGATCAGTAAAAGAGGGTTAAGATTCAAGCCTAGTGCACTATAAAAGAAAACAAGCTCAAAAGAGCCATGAGAAAAAAATGGCCTGTCTAGTGGGATAAGAAAAAAGATATGAACCAATAATTTTTCCACCACTTCAAGAAAGTTTCCATAAGGACATGTGAATATCAGCTTTGCCAATGTTATGCTCATACTGAACAAGGCATTTAGAGATCTCTCTATTAATGTAATTGGTGAAACAAAGGCATCAACAATAAATAGAGAGGCTGGTTTATGCCTCTAGGATTTGTTTCAAGTAATTAGGCTAAAACTGAGATTCTTATACTGTTCAAATCTATTTCAAAGTAATGTTATGAACTAAACCTACATGCTTCTGCCTAAAGCCATTATAGGATCCTTTGTATGGCATTCTTTTATTAAGTATTATCAATTAAAATGACTAAGTATTATGCATGTCATCTTTTATGTTCATTCTCATAGTTCTTGCCAACTATTAGACCTTTCTCTACTTATTTTTCTACCTATATTATTCTTTTCCCATATGTTCAAGTACCAAGATAAAGGTGACATGAATATTCATACTAAGATTCTCGATATCAATTTTGAACAACTAATCTACACTAGTGAGGTTAAGTCTAAATAGGTTCTGAAGAGAAACTTTTACCTCTAAACCTGCTAAGACTAATTGAACAAGAAGAAAAATAAATAATTCCTCATGAATAACCCATTAAAACCATAAACCTTGGAATAAAAAAAGATCAGAAAGAAGTCAAAATGGGAACTTTTATAAGCCTATCAACCCAAACCGAACCAATAAGTCTCTTCTAGGAATATCATAATATGTTCTCTTAGTCCTACTAAGAGAAGCCCAAATTAGACACCAGCATTACGGTCTATAAACTTCCCCTCAAATTTGAGTGTAAGCCCATACAACAAAACCTTAGAAAGATGAAACTTAAAATGCTTCTGAAGATCAAAGATGAAGTGAAAAAGCTACTTGAGGTAGGATTTGTTGAAGTAGCCAAATACCTTGAATAGGTGGCCAATTTAATCCTAATTCCTAAAAAGGACGGTAAAGTGTAAATGTGTATGGGTTTAGGGACCTGAATCGAGCTAGTCCAAAAGATAATTTTCCTTTGCCCTATATCGACACCCTAGTAGACAATGTGGCCAAAAATACACTATTTTCCTTCATGGATAGATTTTCAGGTTACAACCAAATTAAAATGGCAGCCGAAGACAAGGAAAATACCACATTTATGACCATATGGGGCATTTTTTGTTATAAAGTGATGGCATTCAGGCTCAAGAACGCTTGGACAACCTATCAAAGGGCGATGGTAACATTGTTCCATTATCTCATGCATAAAGAAATAAAAGTTTATGTTGATGATATGATAGCTAAATTGTCAAAGGAGAGTAAATACGTGGCCAAGTTGCGAAAACTCTTCAAACGACTTTGCAAATACTAGCTCAAGTTAAACCCTCTAAGTGCACATTTGGTGTTACATCTGGCAAACTATTGGGCTTCATCGCATGCAAAAAAAGAATAGAAGTCCATCCCTACAAGGTTAAGGCTATTCAAAACTTGCCATCACCTTGAACTTAAAGGAAGTAAAGGGTTTCTTGGGAAGGTTAAACTATATAGCCTGATTTATATGTCAGCTGAATGACAAATGCGATCTAATCTTTTAGCTACTTCAAAAATAAAATCTCAAAGAATGGAATGAAGAATGTTAAGAAGCCTTCCATAAAGCCAAATATTACCTTTCAAACCCTTTAATACTTGTGTTGCAAGTGGTCGATTGACCTTTAATCCTATATTTATCAGTTTTCAACATAATAGGCTGCATATTAGGTCAACATGCTTAGTCAGGAAAGAAAGAACAAACTATTTATTATTTGAACAAGAAGTTCACGAAATATGAAAATAACTATTCAACCATAGATAAGCTATGTTGTGCTCTAGCCTAGATACCCTGAAGTTTAAGACAATACATGTTGTACCATACCATGTGGCTGATCGCCAAACTCAATTCTATTAAGTATTTGTGCGAGGCCCCTGCTTTGTCAGGGGGATTAGCTAGATGAAAAGTCTTGCCTTTTGCATATGACATTGTGTACATGAACTAGAAAGCCATCAATGATAACATAATAGTAGACTTCTTGGCAAATTGAGCAATAGATTACTATCAACTTTTGGATTTCAAACTTCTTGATGAAGACTTAATATGCATATTTGAGGCAGACGCCATTGCCTATTGTAGTTCATCATGGAAAATATACTTTAATGGAGCTTCGAACGGGTTAGGACATGGAATCAGGGCAGTTTTTATCTTGCATGATGGAAACTGCTGCATCTTTACTTAAAGATTGAACTTTGATTGCACCAACAATATAGCTGAATATGAGGCTTCTGTCATGGGACTCCAAGCTGCCATTGAAATGGTTATTCAAATACTACAAGTATTTAAAATTTAACCCTTGTCACCTACCAACTGAAAGAGAATGGCAAATGTATGATGCTAAACTAATCTATTATAAGAATTTTATCTTAGAACTCAAAAAAAAATTCTATGATATCAGTTTTTAGCATTTACCTTGGGAAGAAAACCAAATCGCTGATGCTTAAGCCACATTACCGACCATGCTTAGCGTCAATCAAGAATTAGATGTTACTCCCAATCAAATAACCATCTATACAACTTTAGCACAATGTTAAAATGTTGAAGAAAAGAAAGACAGCTTGTCATGGTATCCTGACATCCTTTAATACATCAAAGATCAGTAATACCTAAAGAACGCTATTGAAACTGACAAGAAAACCATCCGAATGATAGCTATAAGCTTCATTTTTAGTTATGAAGTTTTGTACAAGAAAAGTTAGGGTCAGATGCCTCTGAAGCCAATAGAATTCTCATGGAAGTCCATGAAAGCATTTATGGTATGCATGCTAACAGACATTGAATGGCAAAACAAATCATGCAATCTGGCTATAATTGGTTTACTTTTGAAAATGATTACACTGATTATGCTCGAAAATGCCACAAATGCTAAATCTATGAAGGCAAAATCTATGTCCCACTGACACCTCTACATGTTATAATAGCTTCATCGCCTTTTTCTATGTGGGGCACAGACATGATCAGATCGATTACCCTTACAGCTTCTAACGGGCATTGTTTCATTTTAGTCATTATTAATTATTTCACCAAATGGGTGGAAATAGCTTCATATGCTAATGTCACCAAATTTGTTATATACAAATTTGTAAGATGAAATATCATTTGTAGATATGGTCGTCTTAAGCAAATCATTATGGATAAGGCATGCAAAATGAAAAATAAGATGATGTAAGTAGTCTATTCTTAATTTAAGATCCAGCATCAAAATTCCATCCTATACCATCCGAAAATGAAGAAGACAGTTGAAGTAGCCAACAAAAATATCAAAAAGATAGTAAAAAAGATGGCTAAGACATATAAAGATTGGCATGGAAAGTTGTCTTTTGTAGTACATGCCTATCGCATAGCAGTATGAACTTTTTTGGGTGCTACCATTCTTCTTAGTCCATGACACGGAGGCTATCCTACCTATCAAGGTTAAAATCCTTTCACTCAGAGTCTTGATGGAATCATAACTTGAAGAGGATAAATGGGTTAAAAACTGATATGAGCAACTTAATCTCATCAAAGAGAAAAGGATGAAAGCCATTTTTCACTAACAGATGCACTAAAAGTGCATGATGAGAGCTTAGAGCAAAAAGGTCCATCCTCATCAATTTTGTGACGATAACCTACTACTAAAACAAATCCTTTCTACCCATAAAGATGCCTGAGGAAAATGGACTCCAAATTGGGAAAGATCGTATATGGCAAAAGGCATATTTTCCAAAAAAGCCCTGATCTTAACTGAAATGGATAGCGGTAATTTGCCCAATCCCATGAACTATGGTTTCATCAAGAAATACTATGCCTAAAATGTTCGAGGATGAAAACGCAAAAAGGCATCCTGTTTTCCTTATGCTTTCACTTTTCCAAAAAAAAGATGAAAACCCAACAAGGCATCTAGAAAACAAGCCAGTCTGAGTTAAAAACCCAAAAGGGTGGCTTAGGTAACCAAACCCTTTCTCACCCAAACCAAATCAAAACTATTACCAGCTAAGACCAACACCAATTTAACTTACACTTGAAACCCTTACTCTGCCACCCTTACCTGCATTTGAAAAATAGAGACTACCTAACCTCAAGGCCAACATCCCACTATAGGGCAATATGAATAAGCTTTTTGCGAGTCAGCCGACACCAAAAAGATTGACTACTTGAGAAAGGTCTTCAAAGACACTAAGTGGAAGACTCATGTAATCATTATCAAACCTTTAAACTTTTTTGTATATTAAAATTCGTTATAATCCCATAATTTATCATAACTTGTACCATTTTTCTTTTGAATAAAATACAATCACTTGATTTTTTACAAGGACTTTTTAATTGTGGTATCTTGCATCATGTTTATCATTTAATTGATAATGTTTGATAAATGAATGAAATCGATGATAGGATTTTCTAGCATTACTTTGAAAGATAGAACTTTGCAAGAATTTTGTTTAATTTCTAAAGACCAAGAATGAAGCTTGAGGCTACAGTTGGTCTTACCTTAAGACCCTACATCCTAAAAAAGTTCTCAAAACCTCTCCCTAAAAACCCTAACATAAAAATAAAAGGCCAAAATTTTTTTCCAATTGTTATCCTAACAATCGAAGTTTAGAATAGTCCACTTATACCATCAAAGGCACTCTTTGAATCATAATTCATAAAGAGAAATCCTCTATACTCATCAACAAACTCAATGCAATACAAAATCCTTAAATTTGAGCCATTTAAGCTTAAGTCCATTCCTTCATAATCACAGACCACCCGTACTTTCCAAAAATGGCTTTAACATTCAAAGTCATTGGAAATTTAAAGTGAAATCGATAACCTTATGTAAGGGGCCACCCTATCACACTCGTATATGATTAGACAACTAAAAAGGATAAAATCTAATTACCAAATTAAACTTTTAAAATCATTACTTTTACATCACTTAAGCAGGCATTTGCATTTTTATGCATTATTCATATAATAATTAACATTTTTAAGGTATTAACACTTGCACTAAAAAGCCAAAATTAAACAAAGCTTCATGAGCATAATCATGTTTTCAAAAGGCTTTGAAAGATTCCAAGTGAGAATCCCTCATTTCACAAGTTCGCAACTTGAAAAAGCCATCCAAGAAAAGTACCTAAAGTTATATCTTTTTGTCCTAAAAGAGTAATAAAACCTTTCTTTCTTTTCAGTCCTTAAAGAATAAGATGCCTCTTTTTCCTTTTTAGTCCTTAAAGAGTAGAATGCCTTTTTTTCTTTTATAGTCCTCAGAGAGCAAAATGCCTTTTTTAGTCTTTAAAGAACAGGACGTCATTTGCCTTTTAGTCCTCAAAGAGCATGACATCTTTTTTTATTTTGAGTCTTAAAAGGTAGAATGCTTACCTATATTAGTCTTCAAAGAGTAGGATGCTTACCTACCTCAATCTTTAAAGAATAGGATGCCTACCTACCTCAGTCTTTGGACAGTAAGATGTTTACCTACCTTAGTCCTCAAAAAGCAAGATCCTTACCTACCTCAATCCTCAAAAAGTAGGATGCTTACCTACGTTAGTCCTCAAAAAGCAAGATGTCAACCCACCTCAGTTCTCAAAAAGTAGGGTGCTTACCTACCTCATCCTTAAACAGTAGGATGCCTATATACCTTAGTCCATAAAAAGCTAGATGCTTATTAAGTATGTCATTAAAGAGTAAGACATCTACCTACCTTAATCTATAAAAAGTTAGACATCTATCAAGTTAAAGGCCATATTAGTTGGCGCTTATTTGTGGGGTTAAACCCAGGAAACCACAAACTAGTAAGAAGGTCAAACTCTACAAAACTTTCTAAAATTTTTTTATCTATTAGGATCATTGCCAATATATTTAGCCTATCTCAATGTAATTCTAATTAGATCCTTATTTTTCTATATACATTCAAGAGGCATCATTTTATCCCAGATAAAATAGTGTCTATTTATTTTTTTCCTATTTTTGATACTCAATAATGGCCAAAGAGAGGCAACTGTAAACACCGCATTTTGTTCGGGCCATCATCAAAGGTGTTGGAGGTTAGTATTTTGAGCATTCTTAAGTTTTATAGATTAGTACGGATAATTTCCCATTATTCTTGACCAAAGTAGGGTAATTCAAAGAGTCAAAAGTACGGGCTAGTCATATTGGTGCGTAAGTATCAAAACCAAACTCTCGAATCACCAAAAGTTTAAACTTTCACATATAATAATGATACGAGAGGGTTTGCAATCAATACGTAAGGTGTGGTCTCAATACTTAGCATGTTTGTATCGATGTAGGCCTTGGCAATAGCTAAAATTATGATTTTTTGCAAAATGTATTGATA
Source organism: Adansonia gregorii (assembly GCA_038382025.1). Taxonomy (NCBI): domain Eukaryota; kingdom Viridiplantae; phylum Streptophyta; class Magnoliopsida; order Malvales; family Malvaceae; genus Adansonia; species Adansonia gregorii. The sequence continues at coordinate 17,183,862 of JBBYHO010000020.1, forward strand.
CACAGGTAAGAGTATCGATAAAAATCCATGAAGCATCGATTGATGCCTCTAAGTCTTGAGACTATAACAATTTATTTGCTCTTGGTATCGATACATACTTCATTGTATGATACTCATGGGTAAAAGTTGCCTTATGCATACAAATTTATTTGTGTCGATAAAAGATATTTTTCCTAGTTCAAGCCATTTTTAACCTTTGAAAATTTGATTTAAGCACTTTTTTCACACCAAATATCATAATAATTGATGCCAGGCCTCAACTATGGACTTATGATTGGATTTAAACAAATTTTTAATGCCCAAATAGCCAATGACAAAAGACATTTTCATGAAATATATGGTTTGTCAAAAGACATGCTTGGTTTTTCTCTACTTGCAGACTATTACAACTTTTTTGTGCCACTAATCTGCATGGTAGAACCAATAGAAATAAGAGTAGTTGAGTATATTACCTAGAGTTGTTCTTTAGCACATGAAGAAAAATCCTACAATGCCCTTACTTTTAGCTCAAAAGTATTGGTTGAACACACCCATGTAGAAGAGCCAATTTTGGCTAAACTGAAAGAGGGAGCAACTTACAGACATTTCCATCTTATTTTTAGCTATCTCCAAAAAAACCTCTAGCAACTTCCAGAGTAAAAACACTTTTAAAACTCTATTCCGTTAACCTCCACCCCTCAGCTAAAAACTTTATTCTAGTAATTTCTCCAAACCCTTATAAGAAAACCTTTAAAAACTTAACCTTTCACACACTTTCATCCTTAAAACCCTTTCAATCAACATTAGAACCAAAAGGTTCTTTTTTTCATCCTTTTCTTGCTGAACAATAGCAAAAAAGAGAGAAAAAATTGAGCTTGGAGTTGCTGCTCTAAGTAGAAAGAAAAGTTCAAGGCGTTTTAGTATATTATTTTTACCTTGCTCCATATATTTTTAGTTTTTATCATTTTCATCATTTTAGTGAGCTAATCATTGTGTCATGACCATTCTAGGGTTCTCACGGATTGTTATGGCCTTAGTTATGGTAGTTTTAGGGCCTTGATGATCATATTGATGCCTTAACATTGCCTAGAGAGCCAAATGTACCTTATTTTGCTTTTATCATCAAAACGGCCCCTGTCTCTGCAATTTTGACACTTTTCATCTAGCATCACATACCTAACACATGCTTAAATCTTCACTCTAACATGTTTTGGAACATATTCATACATTTCCTTGGTTTTGATGAGTTTTATGGCATATAAATACTATTTTGAAAATTCTTGCATGTTTTTCTTTATTCAAGGATGATCGTCTTCCATAACATGATCTTTAATGTCATATCCATGCATCTTATTATATTTTTGCCATCTTTCTATGTTGAAATGTCATCTTTTATTTGTTTTAGTGTGTTGTTTATGTTCACTATCATATATGTTGCATTTTGTTCGTAACATGTGTGTCTAAAATGCATTCTTGTTAATTATATCCTACCTCTAATAGATGAAGATTAGCATGGATTTAATGTTTTCACAAAATTGGTCTTCTAATCTTGGAAATAAATCAAACATTTCAGGTTTGGATTCATGGTAAAATAAGTTCATGTTTTCCAAACAGAAAAAAGGTTAACACCTTTTAGTGAGCTTAACAAGAAATATTAAGCCTTGATTTTGAGCTTAACACCTTTATTTGTCGCATGATTAATAAGTTCTTTCATTGTCCCAAACTACTATGAGATAGTGGAATGAATCCTTGATGCCTATGTCAATGTTTTCTCTATGTTACGGATGTTTAAATGTCTATGGCTCGATTTTGACTCCAAGAAACTTGAAAAATCAAATAATCTCTATTTTTTGCCCTGGCAGTGTATAGTCCAAATTTGAAAAATTATTTTTGAACCATATATGATTTTTCTACAACTTTTTGGTATTTTTCCTTAAAAGTAGTCGAGTTACCTTTCCAAAGTTGTCTTATCTACCTTCAAAACATTCCAAATAAGGGAATTATGATTTTTTGAACCTTGACTATCCAAAACCCTCAAAACTAGCGAACCAAATTCTGTTGAGGCTATTTAGCCTAGCAAATGATTTTGTTAAATTATTTAAATATTTTTCCTGAAAGTTTGCCAAGTTTTTTTTTCAAAAAGGTATCGTTTGTGCTTTAATGATTTTGAATGAGTCAGGGATGATTTTTCAAAGTTTATTACACCATTTCTGTTACACTTTCTGCTATAGTAGAAGCAAGTTTAATTTCAAAAATTAAGTCCACCTAGAAAGTGATTTTTTTAGGATTTTTGGAATATTTTTATATTAATCATCGTCTAGTTACCTTTCTAAAAGTGCCTTGCCTATGCCCTGAAGTGTTCAATTGAACTTGAAATAAATCTAGAAAGGGAGGTAGCATGATATTGTCCCCTATTTTTTTAGAATTAAATTAACCAAGTATCTCGAATTGCCACCATCAAGACACTCGAACTTCTCAAAAGGCATCCGACTTGCTCCGCTACAACACTAGCCCTTTAAGCTTAGATCAAGGCTAAAGACAAAAATATATTTTATTCAAAATTTTGATTTCTTATTTTTAAAATATTTTTCTTAAAATATCATAATTTTTATCTTTAGGGATACTCTTACCCACCGCATCGAGGGGATATCTAACCTTATTATCAACTAAAAACTTGAATTTTCTCTCTCAGATTTATTTGAGACTCTTAATTATTTTTATAAAATATTAAATTTTATCTTTAGGGATACTCCAACCGCACCACTTTGAGGGTATATTCCAACCTTATTTTCTACTAAAAACTTGAATTTTCTCTTGTGGATTTGTTCAGAATTCCTAATTATTTTCTTAAAATATCAAAATTTTATCTTTAGGGATACTTGAACCCCACCTCTTTAAGAGGATACGCCAACCCTACTTTTACCTCAAAATCCAAAAATTTTCTCTCTTCTAGATATCTCGGATTTATTTCAATTAAAATATTTTTCCTTCCTCAAATTACCACTAAATCCAAACATGTCTCCAAATTGTCATTTTGATTATTCTTTAATAAGTGAACACAATTACGAGGTACATTCTGATCGTCCCTTATTTCTATGTTCTTTTGTTTACGATTGTTTGTCTGTGAAATTGTTATATTTTTTTTCATCTCACTAACATATTTTCTTTTTGTAATGACCATCGTGCATTCATATTTCAAAATTGTTTAAAAAAACTTCAAAAAAAATTTCGTGTTAGTAACTCTATAGTGCCTAACATGGAATATTTAAAATTTAAAATTTTAATTTGAAAATTATTTGTTATAAACCCCTGTGTTCCACATACCTCTATGGTGCATAAGTGATTTAAATTTTCTTTCAAAACACGAATCTACATTTTTAAAAAAATTCATGCATAAAAGGGGATTATATCTAAATAATGACCAAATAGAACCGATTAAACCAAAACCAAAGCAAGATATAGTTAGTGAGTACCAATTTCGGGCATTGTACGGGTGCTAATCTTTTCCCATGCGTAACCAACTCTTGAACCCAACCACTGAATCTCTAGACCTTGTAGGCCTCGAAATTAAATTTCAAGTTTATAACTTGAAATATTGTTTTTAATAGGCATCCGATCACTCCTAGCCTGAACTAATCAGTGGTGACTCTAAATTTATGGTTACTTCTTGGTAACCTTTAAAGACTAGCTGGATGGGTGATTCATCCAACAATTTCTTTCCCTTTCATATTATCTTGCCTAATCCAAATTCTGACCAAAAGATAACTTAAAAGCTCTGATCAAATACCATATGTACTCTTAAGTTGAGCACACCGCCTCTTCAGATCATCCAAAGATAAAGATTAAGGTATATGGCAATAGTATGTATATATGTATAATTTATATATGTATGGTATGAATGTATGAATGCAATTGTTGGAATGTTTGCTTTAGCAAAAGATTCCTAACTCATAGATTTTTGTTGACTTTGTGAAGGATTACACACTGTTGATCATATGTGGATCACATCAAAGAAAAGTACTAACTTGGTCATACTATTGTTACGCTAGTTCTAAAAATTCAAGTACAATTGGTTCACATTCTTTTATATGATTAATCTGACTCTTTAGGAATTGAATTTTTCCATTGTGTTTCTTGCCTGAATGACTACTAAGTGAATCTTTTTCATGAGATGATCAATGTAGAACTGTTTACCAAGAGAATTAACTTTCTATCTCTTGCATTCATCCTCAATCCACCATAATTGGTCATCCCAATGCACATTCATTTCTTAATAGGATTGAGCCTAGGCATCAATGTCATTCTCTTACTGGTGTGCAGTACTTGCCTCATTTTCTCAACTATCGTTGCAAAAATTTCCATCTCCTGAAGCAATCGAGAAACTCTTTCTTATTCTTTACTGAAGGCAGTCCTAAGTTACTCGTTTCTTTTTATAGATCTTTTTAACTAAATACAAGTGTCTATAGACACCCTTTGTTCTAGTTCAAAAATGCCTGCCCTAGCTTTTCCTTTTTGAAAAACTTAGCTTTCTATGCACCTTACTCTTTACAAAGCTTATGTATTTATCCATTCATCCTACTAAAGGTTCCACTTGAGCTCTCAGATATGTCGACAAGCTTCATCTTTTTGTTATGCTTAACCCAGTCTTGCTTCATCAAATTATGTTTCTCTTTTTTCGTCTAAACATATTTTTTTGGCCTCTATCTTCATCTTTAGACACATAACTTCTTCTTAAAGAGTTAGCTTTTTAGCATCCAATCTTTTGTGATCTCTCACTGTTTTCATCAAATTAACTGCAGAAGGCATAAGGGTTTTAGTTGGATAAATACCTAAGGATTGACTCCATCTATACCTGGAATAATCAAATTGCAACAACCTCATACACTTCTTCAAGCATCATATCTAGAAGTAGTCTGGTCTGTATAAGCATGTAACCCTGACTCATATCTTTCCCTCTAATCTAAGGCAGTCGACTGAAGTAAATTTCTATAACCTTCATCATGATACTCTAAATCAACAGTAGCTAAACCAAAAGTCATGGGAATAAATTGTCCTGACCTATACTATCATCTAGCAAATAGGGGTGCATATGCCGTAGTGCCTTACAAACCAAGTAAAAGCACAAAGAATAGATGGCCAAAAGGTTTTGGTGAAAACTAAAGGGCTTTTTATTTAATATCACTAGAGGTTAATTTCTTCAGTGTCTCAACCTATTGATTCTTAGTTTTCAAATTGGGCCATTTCTTTTGGATGAATTCTTGGAGAGTAACACAATATGAGAAGTAGGGCTTAACCTTATCGGCACTTTTACCATAAAAATAACTTTGGGACCAAATATATAGTAACAATGCACCCCCAAATAAATTTGCCCCAATCTGTTTTTTGACATGCATTATGTGCTTCAATTATTTTAGTTAAAATGGCAGGGGTTGGATGCATATTTCTCTACAATAGGTCAAAAAAATATGCCACAACTACTTTAACAAGTCCAAATATCCTTAAGAAGAGAAATAAGCCATACATAGCTAAAGCCAATGCGTCAATAATTTTTTCCCTATCTAAGCATGCACTGATTTATTCTCATAGAAATTTCCACAAGATAACACTAGTATTCCCTTTTTACTCAATAAACTAAAGAGATGATTTGAGATTTAAGTCAAAACTTGATGGGTTATGCTTTTTACAATAAATGAGTCTCATCTCCAAAGGACTTAGCCCGAATAAAGTTGTAATTTCTTCTATAAATAAAGTCATATCATGTTGATTGAACGGGAAGCACCAATATGAGGGATCTGAGAATTCGATTAAAGCTATACCAATTATTCATCTATCTGTATTTTGAGTAGAAAAGCTATCTGTCTGTATTTTGCTTCAAATTTTGCATTGCCCTAACAATCCTATATCTCAACCAATTCTAATAAATTATTCTAATGGAAATCCAAATATGTGATTTTTTGACACGAAATCATTTGGTATGCAATCCTCATGTTCTTTTTTATTTGACTCAAACTCATCTCAAACCTCCTCAAATGTAAACAACCACTACATATCTGTTTAGCCATGAAGCTTAATGAAAATTGAACTGAGTTAAAATTCTAATCTAAGGCAAGTGTCCCTATATACATATGAAAAATGCACAAAAAAAGAATAAATAAGTTATATCAATAAGAAATAATAAATCCAACTAATAATAAAATTTAATAGGGAGAAATAATACAACAATAAATTATTGAAATAAACACAAATAATTAAATAAAAAAGAAAAGAGAAAGAAAGATACATTTATCCCTTTATATGTCCCTAATTTTTTGTCATGTCTAAAATCGAGCATGGTTTCAATTGAGAGGTCAATAAGGTTCACTATATGAGGTTTAGGTGAAACCTCTAAATCAGTTTTCGAATTACTTCCTGAGCCCGAAAAGGACTAACAAGGTACCCTATCCTTATTTACCACGACTTTATGTCAAAAAGGGTTCAAATTGAGTAAGAGTATCTTTTATACCTGTAATGAGGCTAACACCTCGGATAGGCATGGGAATGTACACCCATAGGCTTTTCATGGCCTAGATAAAGGCTAACACCTCAGAAGACAGAGCTATTTCACCTCTACTTCAAATATTAGGTATCTTATACCCCTTTTAGAGATCAAAAGAGAAACTACTACATATGTGCTTAGTGGTTGCGAAAGGATAAACCAATTTTTCTTATGATATATCATTAAAATAAAAACCCCCTAATCCTAGATCCCTAAAGGAAACACAAAATGAATTAGTACAAAATAATATTTTTAAAATAGAAGGAATTATAGTTAACTATTGATTAAAAGCAAATTAATCAAAATTTAGTTAACATGTAATTAACTATAGGCCTGACCTTCTAATTCTCCTTAGTAGAGTCACCAAGCAGTCATGATATGGCCCAGACAAGAATCCCAACCAATCTATTTAAAATGGTGGACATACCCCTTATTCCTTTATAAATATATATATATCACTATTTTTCTTTTATTTTAGGGCCCGTATCATTATTATTGTTCTTATCATTTTTTTTAATATCTAGGCACTGACTTATCAAGATGAATCGCTTACTTGACTTAACTTTAAGTAGCCAAACGACCATTTATCTTGGAGTCGCCACCAATTTTATTTTGGCTAGGTGAGATTGGTTGCCTTCGGAGTTTGTATTTTGAGAGTTACAAAACCCTTAAAAACAAACTCGAAGATCTGTGTAAATATTAGAGATCATATGAAAGGGTGTGGGTGTTGGTTACAATCACAAGTAAGGATCAACATTCTCGTGATGTTCGGTAATCGTTATCTTATTAATCATGTGTTAACATAAATTTTGATTTTTATTCAATTTTAATATTTAATATTTAATTATAATTCTCATATATAATATTTTTATAAAACAAAGTTATTATTTCATGTGAGAAATCAGGTTTTAATGTTTTTGAAAATCAAAATATCTTCCGCATCCTTTCAGAAAACCATAAAAACATGAAAGGTCTTATCATTCTCTTTTGTACCTCACTAAAGAGCCGATGGAACATAAAACGTATTTAAAAAAAAGTTAAAATATCTTTTGTACCCTACTAGAAAACTAGTGGAATACAGAAGGTTTTTATTTTCACAAAAATTTAAAAATGTTGACTTTCTATTTGTGAAGGATATCCCTTATTAAAACAATTGGTAAAACCTTTTTCATATATTGTCAGAAATTTTACATATTATCTTAACTAGGAGACATTGCCTTAGTTTTTTAAAAAATTTAATTTTATATGTATTAAAAATACTAATAGGCTATTCTAAGACTCAAAAATGATCTAACATGATGAACCTATCCCTAATGTGTGCTTTCGATATGAAAATATCCCAATAATCATATAAGACTTGGTTTTAGTGAAAAATTATGAAAATGCCAACTCTTGACATTGAAAGTATCTTGGTAACCATCAAGGACTCAAAAATGATCATAAAAGGATGAACCTATCCTAAATATACACATTTAGCATAAACCATCTCGATGTCTATATCGGACTTGGTTTTAAAAAAATTATGAAAATGCCCCTAGGGTACACCTTTGACGTGAAAGTATCCTTGTAATTCTAAGGACTCCAAAATGATCATAAAACGATAAACCTATCCTAAATATACACTTCGGCATAAAAACATTCCGATGGCTACTTAAGACTCGATTTTAAGCAAAATTACTAAAATGCTCTTAGTATTTACCTTTGACATGAAAGTATCCCAATACCCTAATGGACACTAATATGATAAAAAATAATCATTTCACCCTAAATGGGTAAATTAAAATATTAAAATTAACTTAAAATTCAAAAATTATGATTAAGCCCTTAAACATTTTAAAATTGCATTTTGTATCCTAACAAAAAATCGAAAAAATACAAAAAATTTTAATATTTTCTACACCCCTCTAGAGGACTAGAGGAATGTTAAAAAAATTTCAAAACGATCAAAATACCCCTTAATGAATGATTTTTCCTAATGAACTCAAAACTTTTCTATTTTTTAATTTAGTCATTATATAATGAAAAACTATAAAATAATCATCAAACACATCCCAAAAATCATAGAAATCACACAAAAATCACAAGACTAATTTGGCCTTAAAGAAATTCGTTCATATTTTACAAATTAGTCCTTAAACTTTTTAAAATTACAAAAAACCCCTAAAATCTAAAACTTTACAAAATAACACCTTTATCATTCGATCAAGATGATAGTATTCATAAATGGGCTTAAAAATTGGGAAAAGTATCATTTAATCTCTAAAAGTTGTATTAACACTAAATCAACTTTAAATGGTCTTAGAACAACTAAAGGTTAAATTATAAAAATTTCCTTTAAGTTTTGGCCAAACCAGTAGTCATCTTAAAATATATAAATACATAATAAAATTGATTCATGCATGACCATATCCACAAATTTCATATCCTAAAATCCAAATTTATGATCCAAAAATTATATTCACAACAAGATCAACAATCAAAAATGAATTTAAATTGAATATAAGCTAATAAAGAAAATTATGAAAATTGGATCATTGCTTCAAAATTTGGCTCCCAAAATTGGTATTTACACTATTAGCTCAAACTATTATGAAGCTCACATTAAGAAATAGAATCAAATAAAAATCCAAGTAGGAATAAAAAAGGTGAAAGTACCTTAGCAACTATCAATCGAAGTACTGTTGTTTTCTTTTCGTGCAGTTGCTAACAAAAAGATGGAAGTAAGACAATAGCATTTGAAAAATGAAACCATTAAGATTTTCCTAAGAAATTGCCTTTTCTTTTTTTACCAGAACTCCATTAATTTTCTAACATGCATTAACCATGTTTTGACACCTAGCTTATTAGGTGTCCATGTTATAAAGTATGAAATTCCACCAATTCATTAATTTGGCGATAAATCAATTTTACACGAGCGCCACATTACTGCCTAAATGAAATTAATAAAATATCAAATCAATAAATCAAATCACATTAAATTCAATCAAATAAATTAAAATGAAAAAAATATAATATTAAATATCTTACTTTTGTAATGTATCCAAGTATTTTTATTACTTTGCAGTACGTATAATTTAAAATAGCAAATCACAAATAACTTGTATACAAAAATATTTTAATTTACATGTATAAATTAAATGAAATAAAAATGAATCAAAATTATTAGTAACTTACCTTCAATTTGATATCTTGTACCATAAATGCTAATATAAACTTTTTCTTGAATATTTTAGATTTTTCAAGGTGAGGATCGGCAAAAGTACTACACATGTATTGATAAAAATATACAAGGGTCAATTTTTCAAATTTTATGAAAAAACATCTCAAAAGATTCTTAAAAATAAGAAATTCTTAAAAAGTTCACTCTCGCTAGGGTAGCCGTTGACTTCTCAATGTCATATATTTGGGACTATTAGAAAAAAGACCTAAAATTAAGTGTCTACAACCATGAACCAAATATTAGGATTCATGCAATATTTTAAGATGTTCTTGAGTTTGTAATGCTTTTATGATGTTTTGATAATGAAAAAAAGCATGCTTTTGTTTTGAGACATTTTTTTCCAGCATTATATCATGATATGAAAGTGGTCTTATATTTACACCATGCTTTTTAAAACCAAAAAACTCCCTTTGACATGTTCATGGATTTACTATATCATCTTTTGCATTTTTCAACATGTTTGCATGGTAAAAATGCCATCTTAATGATTTTTTTTATGCTACTTGATGTTAAATGCTCTTGCTATGATTTTATTTTACTGTATGCTTGTTAAAATGCCTCTATTTTGGTGCTTTTTTTGTGCTAAAATCTATTTTGCAAAACCTCACCAAATTAGTCCAAGCTTTGCAAAACATGTCAAAATATACATAAAAACACTACTAAAATTGCTACGAAGGGTTTGACCATGCTTAGATGCCTTGGAAAAATTTTTAAATTTTGCAATTTGGTCCCTATGTTTTCCATAACTATAAAATCCTAAAAAAATCAAAACTTTACTAAATAACCCTTGTTAGGTTTGGGCAATACTTAGAAACACCTATTCAAAGTTTTAAAATTTTGGTTAAATTATTTTAGGCCTCCACAACTTTCAATCATGACAAAATAGTTCCTAAATGTCATGAAAACAAATAGGAAAATTTATTCAAAGGCCACAACATGTTTGGCCAGTACCCACTAACCAAGATTTTTTTTTTTTTACAATATGGCAACATGAATATCAACACATGTCCTAATTTCTATCAAGCTCACATCATCATCAACATGTATAAAATCATAAAACATGTACGTATAAACATATTTTATCAATAATCAAAAAGAAAATACTAAGGAAAATAATACCAAAATTATGTACATTATATTCACAAAAAACATGTATTTTCATGATAAAAATCAAATTGTTGCTAATAAACATCAAACATAACCATTAAATCAAGAAAATTGATGATGGCCTTCATACTTGGCCTTTTAATAGGGATCAAAATCCATGAGCACAAGTAATCACGAGGCTCGCTAAAAGGAAGAAATATGAGTGAAATGAATGAAAATCATAATTTTTTTGAGTATAACTACCTTTAAAGCTTGTAGACTTGGAAAACACTTGTAAAAGCTTGAGTAAAATAGCCAATTTTTGCATGAAAACCATTAGCCATTTAACTTAAAATCTATAAAGGGAAAGATTTGGCCAAATGAGAAAAAAATCTCCCTTGGCCAAATTCACCATGTTTTTTCTTTTTATTTATTTTTTGATTTTATCCTTTTATGTTGACATTTTTGTTTTAGATAAGAATTATTTAATGAATTTTGTCTTTTTGTATCAATCATCATACATAAGTGATTATTTGAATGATGATTGAGATAAACTCATGCAAATGGATAGCTAAAATGAAACTAAATTAGTTAGAGACCAATCCAATTTCAACCAAATTAGTTCCATGTAACCAAATCATCCAATTCTAGAATTAAAATAAATATAAATAATTCTCAAAATAAAGAAATAAAAAATTTAATTGCAAAAATTTTAATTTGAAATTCCATGAAAAATCTATTGAAAGGATTAAATTGTAACAAACTAAAAATTATGCACTCAAGAAATAAAATTTCATATAGTAAATTCAATTAAGAATTTAATCAAATAGGGGGAACAATTGAAAATCCACATAAAAATTTTGAACCTAAATGATTAAAATAATTTTTTGCAGAGAGAAAAGGTTATTAGGTCTTGTTGGAAAATCCAAATTGACTTGTTGGGCTTGTTGGAAATTCAAAAAGAGGTTGTTGAAAAATTCAAATGACCTAATTAGGTTTGTTGGAAAACAAAAATGGGTTTATGTGGCTTGTTGGAAAGTTTGGGCTTATTAGGCCCATGAGAAAAATTAATGTGTTCTTAAAGCGCATGAAATGAAAAAAAGAAGTTTTAGTCCAATAAAATAAGAAAGTTTCCATACAAAAATTCTCAAAGGAATTTTCGAGAAATTTTATGTGCAAAAAAAAAGCAATTAAAAATTTTAAACTTGTAAAATTTTAAGAGAAAAATCTTTTCTAAAGAAAATTGATATTTAATAAAAATGCATCAGAATTTCAAAAAGCTATATTCGAGCTATTCTATTAAAATATGTGAAAATATTTAAAATTTTCTAAACTTTAAAAAATTTTACAAATAAGAAAAAGTTCATATTTTAAAGATGAAAAAAATATAAAAATACATCCAAAATTATAAAAATGAATTAAATTTAACACATTCCTTAAACTATTAATTAATAAAAATAATAAAGATAAAATCTTAAAATCTAGAATAAATTTTATTCAAAAAAATTGCAAGCGAGACACTCAAATTACTCTAAAAAAATTCAAAATTAATAAATAAATTTAACAACTTGACACATCATGGTATTAATGTCAATACAATTTTTTTAGAATATTTTTTATTTTTTGAGATGAGTATAGGCATAATTACTACACGTATCAGTAAAAATATACGATGGTCTTATGAAATTTCAAATTTTCAAAAGAATAAACTTAAAAAGTAATTTTCACCTTAATAATCATCTTTTTTTTATCCAATTTGTTTTCTACGACTCCCAAAATAGCAATTTTTTTATCAGGTGCATGAACTAAGATTTAGGCATGACCAAGTAGATTTTAAAAATAGTTAATCCTTATGGAGAAGGTTGACCGCCATTGAGACGAGCATTAGGATTTTGGTTTTAGATATTTTGAAACTACCAAGGAAGGGCCTCGATAAAATTAGGTGTCTGTATATGTCAAAGTGGTATTAAAGCTTTATCCTAGCTGGCATGGCTAAAAACACTAGATCCCATGATTTTTCAATATTGAAAGAATCTATGAAAAAATCTCTTAAAGAGCTTTTGAATAAGATACAGGGCAAGAGTAATCCTAAAAAAAGATCATTTCCTCCCTCAAAAATGATATTATAACCCTAAACCTACAACAAAGACAAGTCATGGCTTAGCTATATGTAGAAACAAATGCCCACGAAGTAGGTGCATCACGATAAAAACTAATACCTTTCAACATGACAAACTAAGACAAGAACTTAAATGAGTGACTATATAGATGTCAGCATTTCTTTAATGCATTTCAAACTCCTTTAGAGATGAAAATTAAGTTGGCAATGATCAATTTTAAGGGACAAGCTTTAAATGGCATTAAAATTAGGTCAAGTTTAAAAGAGGCAAAAGGCCATTTCTTCAGAGTACGCATAAGTGTTGGAGATTTTGTTTGGATTTGGGCCCTATGATGACCTTATGATGAAGTTATCATGACAAAATTGATTGGTACAATGAGCCAATACCATTAACAGTTTGAATCTTTACAATGTAAGGTCAATCTCACTAAAAATTTGCTATCAGGTTTTTTTTAAAAGATTAAAAAATAGTATCCAACAACCTTATAGATTTTCATGCCCAAGACCTTTATTTATACCTTTACATTTTCGCTATAAAAACTTACCCTTGAGAGCTTACACAAGAGCTTAATCCCACACTCAAAAAACCACCCTTCCTATCTATACCTTATCAACCACTAAAAGCCTTCAACAAACAACTACCCTTTTGACCTACACCCAACCAAATTATAGCTAAACAAACCTCTACCTATTAATACAACCCCAAAATTCCCTCCAATACAGAGTTTAATAATGCCAAAGGTTTTTACTTTCTATGTGATGAAAAATATGACGTTAGGTATTAGTGCAACTATAAATAGCTTTTCTTTATTAACTTACATGGAATAGAGGGTAAAAACACTGATAATGAAGGAAGGAATAGCAAAGATAATGGTAACTCTTAGACATTAGATCAATCCATAAGTGGGATGGTAGTAGAAGGGTACAAAAATATGATAATCACAAGGTGTACAAAGATGAAAGCCCTACACATCCTAATCGACTTTAGAATTACACATAACTTCTTAGACCTTAACTTGGCCAAGAAGTTTGGGTGCAACATCACTAGCATTGGGCCACTAAAGTTTGATGGAGCAGATCATAATAGCCTGCCATATTGCTATGTGCAAAGAATAGTCATGACATTACAAGCTATAATATTCACTTTTTATATACAAATGGCCTTTTTACTTACAGTAGGTATTTGTGACATGGTGTTGGGCATATATATAATTGCTTAAAACCTTATAAATTATTTATGGAACTTCAAGAACTTAAAGCTAGAGTTTGTTATAAAGTAAGAGAAAGTGCTTCTTAGTAGTTAGCACATGGTTGAGTTAAAATCTATTTTGAGTGAAAGGATAAGAAGGCTCTTGTCTAACTTTACATATTGCATCTTGATCCAATTATGCCATTTTAATGTGGAAGCAAAAAAAATGCTTGTTGTGTAATGCCTGTTATCTGAATTGATAGCAAAAGAAAAACAACACTGCCAAATAGAGCACATAAGCTTTTAGAAAAGTATGCATGACTGTTTGAAGAACCCTAACACCCACCATCATATAAAAGGCTTGACCATTGCATCACCCTAAAGAGAAGAGTGACAATTATTAACACTCAACCATATAAACATTCTTTTTTGTAGAAAGATGTCATTAAAAAATGGTCCAATAATTATTGCAAAATGATTTCATATAGCCAAGCACTAGCCCTTTGTCTACCATAATGGTGCTAGCTAAGAAAATATGGATTCTGGCACATATGTATAGATTACAAGGAGTTGAACAAGAACATTGTTAAAGATAAGTACCTTATTCTATTGACTAAGAGCTTTTCAAAGACTTAGATGGTTTTGCATTGTTCATTAATATTGATATGAGATTTGGATAGCACTAAATCTACATGCACCCTCTAAACATCAGCAAGACTATCTTTAAGACCCATAATAGTCATTATGAGTTCATTGTCAAGCCAGACGGGTTTACAAATGCCCTTTCAATTTTAAAACCTAACGAATGATGTTTCTTGACCTTGCATGAAAAAGTTCACCTTGGTTTTTTCAATGACATACTGGTTTATGGAAAGCCCATGAAGATCACTTATAACATTAGAGTTTATCTTTGAGAAGTTACAACAGCACTAACTATTTGCTTGGAAAAGCAAATGTTGCTTTTCTCAGTCAAAGGTAGAATATTGGTCCATCTAATTTCTTCGAATGGATATCAACTAATCCTAAGAAAAATAAAGTTTTGCAACAATGGCTTAAACCTAAGAACGTAAGTCAGCTTACTGGATTATTAAGGTTAACAAGATATTATCAAAGATTTGTTAAAAACTATAGCTAGATTTTTAGATTGTTTGCAAAATTGCTTAAGAAAGATCAATTTCACTGGGATGAAGAGACAATAATAGTGTTTCAAACTTTAAAAAAACTGTGGCAACCCCTTCTATCTTAGCCCTTCCTAACTTCTTTTATCTCTTTTATAATTGAGACTGACATATCAAATAATAGCTTTAAAGTAGCTTCTATGCAAAATGGCCACTCTATAGCTTACATAAGCAAGACATTTTCCCTAAACATCAATTGATTTTTATATATGAGAAAAAATTATAGGCCATAGTGCACGTAAGTGACTAAGTGGCAATACTATCTCAATGACAGACATTTTAGTATCAAGATAGATCACCAAAGTCTATAAGACTTGTAACAACTAAGAGTAATCACCCTTGGCCAGCACTCTTGGCTCACCAAGTTTAGGGTTATGACTATGACAAAGCTTTAAGAAGGGCATAAACAATATACCTACTAATGCCTTTTCTAGAATCTATTTTGATAAAGTGACCTTCATGGTAGTTTTTAGTGTTTTAACATAGTTATCCCCTCTAATTCAAGCCAATTGGTAAACAAACGTTAATCTAAAATAATTAATCACTCAATTATAATAAAATAAGCATTAGACTCTATATACAAGGAAAGAATGGTTAGTAACAAGGAAAGGTCATTTAGTAGTCATTAATAACCCATAACTACATACCAAAATAATTAAATTGCTCCATGACATTAATATAGGTAGATATTTAGCCAATTTAGTATCATCAAAAGGGTTTTTGCTTGTCTTTTCGAAAAACTTAAAAAAGTAAACCATGCAGTTTATTAGATGATGTGACACATGTTAAAGTGTTAAATATGATATCAGTGCATCCTTAGGTTTATGACAACCCTTTTTTGCTTGACAAAGCTTGAAATCAAGTCAGCATGGAATTCATTGAGGGTTTGAGACCATCTTTTGGCAAATTAATCATCTTAGTAGTTATGGATCATCTCACTAACTACATCCATTTTATTTACCTTTCACACCCATATACAGCCATGATAATGGCATAAGCATATATGGACAATATGTTCAAATTGCATGCCTGCCCAATATATTTATCAATGTTAGGGATGCTATCTTGCTTAATAACATTAGGCATGACCTTTTTCAATAGCAACAGGTTAAGTTCTACCTATCTTCCACTTATCATCCTTAAATGGATAGCCAAACAGAGGTGATAAATTAATGCCTAGAAAAATAATTAGGTTAGCCTCAAACACAAAGCAAATAGCTTTTCCTTACTAAAAGGTAGGACAACATTTGCCATTATTTTGCCATCAATACAACTTTTTTTAAGGCTTATATAGGTACATACAGTAGATAAGAGTTTACATCCAAAAGAGGATATGCTACAACTCTTAAAAAACCACCTAAAGAGAGCATAACAATGCATAAAACAACAAGTTGATTAACACATGAGTGACAGGTAGTTTGCCATGATTCGGTCTACTTGAAACTCTAACCATCTAAGAAAACACTCTAGTTGATAAAAAGTTTTGAAAGCTTGCCTCTGGATATTTTGGCATGTATCTATTAATTGGCCGGGTAGAAGTTATGACATATAGGTTAGCATTACCTCATAAAGCTAAAATACAAGCAATATCTAATTTGTCTTAATTAATGAAGATTATAGGTTCCCCAATCATTGCAAGTTCACAATTACCTATTTTAGGTGGCTCTGCTTCCTTAGAACCTTTAACGATCCTAGCTAAAAAGATAATGAGACATGGCAACTAACCTATTACATAAGTATAGGTGCATTCGACAAATTTCTTTGAAAAAGATGCCATATAAGAACACCTTTATGACCTACAATAATGATTCCCACAATTTTAGCCTTGAGGACAAAGCTTATCTTTAGAAGAAAGACTTATTTCTTAAAAAGGGAAGATGGTTATTTATCAAAAGTGCTAAATTGTTATCAGTTGTATGCTAGTTTCGAGTTAGTTCTAATACAATTATAATAGATGTTATAGTTGTTAGTAGTGTTGTTACTTCCAATTGTTATGATAGTTGTAGCTTGTTAACCTTGAATTCAATTTTGATATAACAAACAAACTTAAGTTAAATTAATACTCAACTTCGTATTTATGTTTACAATTTGGTTGTAATTATTGAAATGTGTTTGAGTCAACAAAAATGAGTTTACAAATAAGTTTTAAAGTCTAGTATTGAAACAAAAAAATGTGTATCAATACTACATGTAAAACCCTCAAATGTATCAATACAATGAACATGTGCGTTGATATAGTTGCTTAGTATCGATACTCACTCTTTGAGTATCGATATAGGGCTTGGCAGTAGCCAAGGTTTGTATGAAACCCTTAAATGTATCGATACAAGTGTGTATGATCGATACATGCTACTTAGTATCGATACTCACCCCATGAGTATCGATATAGAGTTTGGAAGTAGCCTACGTTTGGCTAAAACTCTTATGTGTATCGATACAAAGGTATCTATATCAATACAGCTTGTTTAGTATCGATACTAAAACCCTAGCATCGATACAAGTTGTGACTATCATTTTTTTGAATTGTGTATCAATACTGTTGGTATTGTATTGATACTATAGCGTGGGATTGAATGAAAACCAACATTTATGAAGGCTAGAACGGCTTTCCAACCACCATATTAAATGCCCAACATCTATGAATCAATTTGTAGCTATAAATAGAGATTCCAAATAGCTGAAGTGATAGAGATCCAGATTTTATTGAATCATTGACCAACAAAAGCTCAAAATCATCAAATTCATTATTTTCTACTTGTATCAATTCATACTCTTCAAGTCTATTTGTATCTCATTCTTTTTGTACTTAAATTCCAGTAAACATCCACCCATTAGAGGTTCAACTAGTTTGCAAAATACTTCTTTCATTTCACAAAAGGGATTATGTGAAAGTGAATGAAAATACTTGAGAGTTTGGGGGTATAATTCTCAAAAAATTTGAAAGGTTCTATCTAAGCCTTAAAAGATAATTGTGTAAGGTTATACCTTATCCTTAAAGGTAACAATTTCTTTAGAGAATTGTGGAGATCACCTTGGTAAGAAAGTACCAAGAAAAGAGGATGTAGGTGTTGAATTAAAAGACAGAACCTCTATACATCCATTGTTGATTTTTTCCTCTTCCTTATTTTATTTTAATTTTCAAATTTATAAAGTTTTTATAGAACCAATTCACCCTCCTCTTGGTTCAATCTCTCCATTAAAACTACTAATTGGTATCAAAAGCTTTGGTCTCTTTTTTAGGTCTCACAACCTTGAGAAAAGATCCTTAAAAGCTCAAAATGGAGAATGCAAACATTATAATCAAAGCCTCAAGAAGCCCACAAAAGTTGAAAAGCCAAGATGAAGTTTATTTTATCGTATTTGAGACAAATGCAAATGCTATAGGACTTGAAGGGCACTCCATTATGAGACCTCTACTCTTCAATGGTGACAACTACTCATATTGGAAGACAAGGATGAGGCTCTTTCTCAAGCAAATGATTATGAAGTATGAAAAATCATCATCAATGGTCTACTCATTCCAAAGAAAAAAGTTAGAGATTGCATTGTACCAAAAGAGGAAGAAGAATGGGATGAACAAGACACCAAAATGGCACAACTAAATGCCAAGGCCATGCACACATTATTTTATGCTCTTAGTCCAAGTAAGTATAATAGAGTCTCACTATGTGACAATGCAAAGCAAGTGTGGGACAAGTTGGCAACCATACATGAAGGAATAAATTAAGTCAAAGAATCTAAGATAAGCATGTCCATACTTGACTATGAATTGTTCAAGATGAAAACGGATGAAACCATCAAAGAAATGCTCGATAGATTTATGGACATCATCAATGGGTTGAAGGTACTCGAAAAGACCTATCCAAATAAAGAGATGGTAAAGAAGCTACTTAATAGTCTTCCTAAGTCTTGGGAAGCAAAAGTGACAGCAATTGAAGAATCCAAAGATCCCAACACACTTTCTTTGGATGAACTCATAGGTTCACTTTTAACCTATGAAATGAAGATCAAGCATGGACAAGAACCATCAAAGAAGGCAAGTGTGGCCTTTAAATCAACCACACCTAATGATAATGATGATGATGAGGTTGAGAAAGATGAAAAATGGCTATGTTCGCAAAAAGATTCGACAATTCATGAGAATGAACAAATCAAAAAGACCTCCTAGAAAAGAGATGTTGAAAGAAGACTCAAGCAAGAGAAAAAACAAATTATTTGCTATGAGTGCAAGAAACCAAGACATATCAAATTTAAATGTCTTATGTTGAAGAAATCAAACCCGAAGAAGTAATAAAAGAAGGCAAGGGTGGTCACGTGAAGTGATCATGATGCTTTTGATAATGATAATG
Source organism: Adansonia gregorii (assembly GCA_038382025.1). Lineage (NCBI taxonomy): Eukaryota > Viridiplantae > Streptophyta > Magnoliopsida > Malvales > Malvaceae > Adansonia > Adansonia gregorii. The sequence continues at coordinate 17,203,517 of JBBYHO010000020.1, forward strand.
AAGAGGTGGCCAACCTATGTCTTATGGCTCATGATGAGCCCAAGGCATCTTCTAATGCTAATACTTACTTATTTGATGAATTGCAAGATGTATTTGATGAATTAGGATTAGAATTTGAAGTTATGAATTTGAAATACAAGAAAATGAATTCTAAACTCAAAGAAGAAAATGAAACACTAAGCATGACAAATAATGATCTAAGAAAAGAGTGGATGAGTTACAAGTCAATATTGATGATCTAACTAAGAAAAACATAAATTTGCATAACTCGTTTACAAGGTTTTATACGGTATAACAAAAATTAAATAACATGCTAGAAACACAAAGGGTATCTTTGATAAAAATGGTTTAGGCTACAATAGAATAAAAAAAAACTCACTTTAAGAACTTCTTCATAACACAAAATAAATCATTTAATGCATCTAGCTCATGTACAAATTGCCATAAACTTGGTCACACATTCCATGCACGCTTCTTAAAACCTATCACTTTTAGAGGTAAACTTATTAGGAGAATATGGGTCTCCAAAGGTGTTAGCACATCTCAAAATGAAGATACAAAACTAAAATGGATTCCAAAAGTCACAAAAATTTTGAGTACTAATACTCAAGGACCCAAGAAAGTTTAGGTACCTAAAAAGAAAATATGATTTTATGGTTGTAAGAGGAAGAGCATTGTTTCAAGGTAAATTCAACAAAAGAAAACTCTTGGTACCTTGATAGTGGATGCTTAAGACACATGACCAGTGACCAAAATCAATTCGTGGAGCTAAAGCCTAAAGATGGAGGAAGTGTTACCTTTGGTGATAACTCAAAAGGATAAATTAAAGGTATTGGAACTATAGGTAACAATTCTTCATCCAACATTGAAAATGTTCTATTTGTCAAAGGTCTTAATCATAATCTCCTTAGTATTTGTCAAAAGACAAACTCTAGTGTGATAAAGGCATGAAAGTCATTTTTGAATCAATAAATTGCCAAGTTATTGATATTAAGACAAACAAAATTATTTTGTAGGAAATAGAGAAGGAAATACCTATATTATGCATCTAAATTATTTATCTTTTCAAAATGTTTGTTTCGTTGCTAATAATAAGGATTTGCATTGGTTATGGCATAAAAATTAGGACATGCAAGTATGAATGTAATCTCTAAACTATCTAAAAAAGACCTTGTTGTTGGATTGCCAAAAATAAATTTTAATAATGATAAAATATGTGATGCTTATGTCCAAGGCAAACATAGAAGAGCTTTATTCAAACCAATCAATATTGCCTCAACCACTAGAGCATTACAACTCATTCATATTAATCTTTTTGGTCCTACTAGGACATTAAGCCTAAGAGGTAAACAATATGGATTTGTTATTGTAGATGATTACTCTAGGTTTACTTGGGTTCTCTTTTTACACTCTAAAGAT
>JBBYHO010000020.1:17220027-17240489 GCA_038382025.1 Adansonia gregorii
GGGCTTCATCCAATTAATTGTTTCATGACAGTCAATCATGCCATTAACATGAAAGAAACCTTGTATTATTAAATTAGTAATGGATATACAGTTAATGACTATGTATCCGATGTCCCAATCTTATTGGTTCAAGGGGGTACACTAGCAATATTCATATGATTTTTTATACGTTAATAATTTACTTTATGTAGATTTTTACATATTATGTGTTCATATTATTTTTTTGTTATATCGTGTTCTAATTTCTTTTATGTTATATTTGTGTCATATCTTGTTGTGTTGGAAATTGTCAAGTCTAATGATATTATTTAAACATCTCTCAAATTTATGTCACGTGTTCATGTTTGTTTCAGCTTTAGTTTTCTCTAATGCCTTATAGTATTGATCTTGATTACGTTATTGTACATTTGAACATAAGTGATGCATGCTTGATATTTTATAGTCAAGTTCAATTCTCCTATACTATTTTGCATTGAAATAATATTTTCGAGTTTTATTTTTGTCGTTATCATTGTTTTGGCCACAAGTCTAAAGTCTCTACCACTTTTATGCATGCAATTTTCAATAGATTTGTTTGGTAAGTCATTCATGTAATCTGATTTTATTTTTACATAGTAATATTCCTATACATTGTATCTTTATCCTAGAATTTTGTGAACAAGGAATAACATATCTATAGTTATTGAGTGGTGCACTTTGTTAATTATGTCTTAATTAAGCCTAGCTAGGTTGATCATACATTTGGTCTTTGAGTGACATACTAATGGTATTTTTAGGCTTTGGAATATGCACAATTGTCCATTAACTTCGTAGGAGTTTCTGGAATTCAATCAGAGGTTAAGATTTGTTTCAAGAAGAAATACGAGCATTAATGATGACAAGCATAAGATATCAATCAACTATGAAATTTTAGAGGATTGTACTAGTTTATATATAATTTAGCAATTTACGTATTATATGATGTAAAATTTTATAAAATACTGTAATCCAATTTGTTATTATTTATTAATCAATGATTTAGAAAATCATATTTATTTTAAATGGTATATTTTCTATTGTTATAAGGGAAATTGCGACAAATTTATTGATGGATGTATTTAGTAGGGACGGAATTTGGGATAATTTTGTAACAGATTAAATAAATTGTAAACTCAGAAGTGACAAAATTAGTGAGAGAAATTGCTAGTTGTGACAAAAATTGTAATAGAACTAGTGAGGGAATTTATACGAAGACAAAAATTTGTGACAGCGCTTAAAATTGTAATAGAAATTTTCAAGCTTTATGACGGAATATCGTGACAGACAGCTGCCAGTGTCAACAAAATTTGTGATGGAATTTTTAACCATTGTAACAGAAAAAACCATTACTAAATTCTTGACGAAATCGGCAAATTTTGTGACTTTATTGTTAGTGAAGGGGTATTGGCCTAGGAAAAACTGTTATTAATTCTATTACTAAATCTTAGCTGTGACAAATTTAAAGCATTATGTGATGGATTTTCTATCACTGTTTAGGTAATTTCTAGTAGTGATAAAACCCTTAACTAAGTTGGTGCCTTAAGTCAAAATGAGAGCAACTCAGTTAGGAAATAGATAAAAAAATTATAAAATAAAAATAGTATATTAATAGAATTATGTAAATAATTTAATGTTTTCGGAAAAAAATTGTCTACTTTCTTTTGGTTTAAAAGATTATTACATAAAATTAACCTCTTTTTTTTAATATTACTTTTATATTTTTATTTTTTTCTCACAAAGTTGGTGTATCATAATTTAATAAATTTATAATGTATCTAATTGAGTTTGAACACGAGTCAATTAAATTAATTCAATTAATTGAAATTAAAAAATAGTCCAAGTATAATCATAACATCAAATTAACCGACGTGAATTTTTATTTATTCAACCAACAAATTATTTTTATTTAAATTTAATTATATAAATTATAAATATTAATATGAAATTAATTTTTAATGCCTCAAATGATAAAACAGATTTATAAACAGCCAAGTTTAGGTAAACGAAAAAATTATAAACCATGACTGACTCGGCCGGGCCTATAAACAGATTTTCTGCCAACTGCAATGGGTATTCCAGAATTTGAATTTTTAATCATGGTCGAAAATTAAAGCAGACATGGAAGCATAAAGGAGGAAGAATTGTTGTTTAATATGATTTGCTTCCGAAAGTAAATCAACAAATTGCTGAAAAAGGAAGGAGAGGTGGGGTTTCTTTTGCTCCGTTTTGCTGAGGTTTAGGTTTAGGGGGACAAGCTTTGTCATTAAAAAAAAAAAAAAGAAAAAGAAAAAGGTAGGATTATTCAATGGTCTCCAACTAATACGGCCGCTGCATTTATCGAGTATCATTTTCTCTCACCTAATTTTAGTGAATAATGCAGCAAATATTTCGGTGCAAGCCATAATTATTATTTTTTTGATAGTGTCATAATTATTTTTAATACCTAAACAACGAATACCTAAACACTGCACATGATTTTGTCATTCTTTTTTTTTTATTATTTTTTTATGTCCACTTATGAAGGAAAAAGGGATATTATAAAGCAACCAGTTTCATTCTATCCACGAAATATTTTCAGTTCGTTTTCAGTTCTTTTAATACAAACATGAATAAATTATCTCTTTGTTCACTTAACTTTTTTTAGAATTTTTTATATTTAACATTTTGATTGCCAAAATTTATAAATGTTATTCTTTTATTTTTAATGTTAAATTCTTTTCAATTAAAGTAAAAACTAAAATTGGTTTTTAAAATTGAGTTTTATCTTTTATTTTCTGAAAAATCACCTGAATACTTGGAAATTAGGTATCCAGTTTTATACATTCCGTTTATGTAAAAGCTAATGATCATGCATTGTTATAAATAATTTTAAAATAAATTCAATTTTCTAAAATTATGTTGAAAAAGTATGGGATTACACCATTTAGTTTATTTTTATTGCTAAATATAATATATCAATATAATAATGTCTTCAAGTCAGGGTTTAAGTCCAGGCAGATATTAATTTATTAATTTTTAAAATAAAATCTATAAAACATTTAACAACCCCTTGGGATAGATTTGTTTGTTAATTCAACTTGAGTTAGATCTAACCCTACTGGATATATCAATTAAATAATCAAAAATAATTTTTATTTTATTTTAATTTAAAATATATTTAAAATTATTAATATATTAATATAAAAATATTTTTTTATTATTTATTGTTTTTGAAAAGTACCAAACTTATTTAAGTTTGATTGGATTAGATCGAATGAACCGTGGTCTTCAAAGGATCAGATTGGTCGAGCTCGTTTGCCCAATTCTTAAATGCCTCTATTGCATACCGTTGATAAATAGGCTTCCAATGAAAAATAAAGCAAGTCAAACTTTAAGAATTCTACTTTGATCTGTTTTCAATAATTAGGATGAATTTATTTTAACCCACTGGTTTGATGAATTCTTTCAAGTAAAATGTTTAATCATTATCTGAGAATCACATTGAAGCCCCTCAGACTAAGTTACTGTTCAAAATGCTATTAAAGTACTAAAATATATTTTATACATCTTTAAATGTATTTTAAAACTAAAAAAAAAAAAAGAAAAATTTCAATAGTAAAACAATATTTTGCGACAAATCAAATTGATGCGCCACTTACGCAAATGTGTTACAAATGTGCAAATTTATTGCAAAATGGTCTAATAAAATATTTTATTGTACTTATGGTTCAAAGATACGGACTAGAATTTATTATTATTCGTTCCTTCTGATTTAGATTCAATGATTTTTGCTAATTTTTGAGTTTATCAAATGTCAAAAAATGTGGGATAACATAAAACTAGTGCACTAATTGTGGTACTACTATCAGTAGAACAATTAACATGTCATCAGAATTTTAATCTACCTCATCTATTAATAGTATACAAAAGGGGAAAAAAGAAAACGAGGCGTAGTACTCTATTTTTTGTTTTTTTTTTGGCATAGTTAACGTGAATTGGTAAATTAAACATATAGATATACTTAACGAAGTATACGAAAAAGATAAGCATAATGAAGAAAAAAGCGATAATTTGTACTTAAATGATTCATATAAAATTGTTTAAATAAAAATATGTAAAACGATTAATATTTACTTAACACCTGAAAACTCATTTTATTATTTAAAATATATTAAAATATTAAAAATTTATATTTATTTTAATTAAATAATAACTTAAATTGATCCGAATTAAAAATATTTTATTTCTGACTTGATCAAACATATTTTTGATCCATACATACTTCTAACTCAAGGGCTAATGCTTCCTTTTATTCAAAGAAAAGCCAAGTAAAAGAGTGTTAGTAGATCTTGTATTCTAAATTAGGTATGTTTAGATAGAAAAGACTAAGGGAAGAGGCAATATATTAAAAATACAAAGAAATACACGATTTTACTATGGTGAAATCTACCGGAAAATACCCAAAGGACTATATTATTTTTTTATGCTAAAATATTTCATTAATAAAAGTAGATAACATCCAAATCGTGAGAAGACTTTAAGAAGTCTGGTCTCTCTCCGATCCATACAGTTTCATAAGATAAAGATAGAGCAAGTGTTTTTAAAGAATGAGTAACATTATTCCCCTCCCTTTTAACAAAAGACCATGATATTGATTTCAAGTTACAAACCAACAACTTAGTTTCTGAAATAATATGTCCAACCAAAGAGAAATCAGGTCCCTCTCCTGTAAGAGCCATAAAAGCTTGCAGTAAATCTGTTTCAATGATCAAGTCTACCGATCCCAGCTCCTATGCAGAACTTACCCCTTCTTTGATTTGCCAACAACTCCAAAGCAAAAACTGAGCCAAACGACTATATTGTTGATATTATTGAATTTTTGTATTAGTTTATACAAAAGTTCACCGAAAATAGTATTTTAATATTATATTTTAATCTCTAGTATATCATGTTTTAATTGTATCATAATCCTTAATATATCACATTACATTTATTACTTTAACGCCCTCTCAAAATAAAGTTGATATTATAAATACTAACTTGAGTTTGTTAACTAAGAAAAAAACATGTGGCAAAATAAATAACGCAAGAATCTAATGTGACATAGCACACAACATTAATAGTAACACATAATAAAAAAAAAACAAGCAGCAAGAACAAGAAAATCTAACATAATGAAACATGTAGCAGGAACAGAAAATTCTGATGTGACAAAATACACATGCGAACACAGAAAAATATAGGCAAAATACTATAATAAACTTAGCTTTGAGACCATGTTAAAAAATCTTATATTCTAAATTATGTATATGTAGCTAGAAAATAAAGGGAGGAGAATATCACAAGAACACAAAAGGAGTATGTGGATTGGCTACGGTAGCACACATCAATGAGAAAATACCTAAAGGCCTACATTGTTGATATTATTGAATTATTGTATTAATTTAACAGAAGTGCCCTATATATATAGAAAGTTCTTGCCAACTTAAAAAAAAAAACAAAACAAAAATATAGCATCATAATAATTAATATATCTATCATAATTATATCTTAATCCCAAATATATCTTATTACATTTACTACTTTAAAAAATTGGTTTTATAAAGCTGGTGGGCCATTTTCCTGATTGTTAAGTAAATAATAAGGAAATGCACTTTCTTTTTTGGGTAAAAACCCATAAAATTAGAATATGCAGTGATATATTATCAAAGCGGGCATATATACATATACACTCAAACGGGTGTGCTAATAGCTCATTTCACTATTTTATAAAATATTAAAGATTTCAAAATTTTTTTATATTAAATTTTATATAATTTTATAACTAAATTTAAATAAAAAATTTTTATTATTAAATAATAATTCAAATTAGATAGAGTTATTATTATTATTTTTTTAATAATAATTTCTCTTATTATTAAATTTTTATTGTTGTAAAAAATTACAATTTAAAGATATAAAATTATATACACCATAAAATTTAAACTCCAAAATATATTGAATATCATATCTTAAGAATAACTATACCAATAAATTGGATTGCACCTTTATTTGTCTTTCATCTAATTTTTTTACCGTTCTTAAATATATACAATTAGATCATTAAATGTGAGAGAGCAAACATTATAACTTTAATTAAAACTTATCTAAAGGCATTAAAATTTTTTCTTGGTCTATAAACATGGTTTGTTGATGCCAGTTAGGAATCATTTGCTAAATGCTGTTGTACGTTCATATTAATTAGCAGTTAAAGGTCTTTTTATTTTTTACACTCATAAACTTTTTACTTTCAACTTAAATATATACACTCATAAAGTTTTTACTTTCAACTTGTTCAATCAAAAATTTGTCCCCTTTATAGTTGTATCGCTTTTCTTTGCTTTCATTGACTCTTTTATGGATGTTAGTAATTCTAAGCGATTATGTTAAGTTTCATTTCATGTGGTTGGAGAATGCAGAGAAAATCATGCCTAGCTTTTCATTCTATGCCCTAATATATATATATATATATATATATGTGTGTGTGTGTGTGTTTCTTACTAGTTAACCAGCCCTTTTTTTCCATTTTTTGCGTGTGTGTGTGTGTGTGTATATATATATATATATATAGTGTTAGATCTTGACACACCTATTATGTAGGTGAAAGAAAATTATTTTTTTTCAAAAATTATGATATACTTTAGAAAAAGTTATTTAATGAGTATATATATATATATATTGAAAAACAAATTCTTTAAAAGAGATTGAAAAGGTTATAATAGGAAAAATGAAATAGTAATTTTTTTAGGAGTTGGATAATTTTTTTAGCAAATATGCTTCCTTGGTAAAATTAAAAGATATAAATGCTTTTCAAATTATATTATTATATTATTTTTATTATTTTTCAATTGAATTGATGTTAATTAACTTGTGATACTAAATTCAATCAAAACTATATGGTGTAATTTGTAATAAATATTAATGTCTTTCCTTTTCCATGGCAAATTAAGTATTTAGTTAATATTTGGCTCTGATTTTAAAAAATTTCCCGACTATATTTATGTAAAACTCAATTGCAAAAATTTAGATATCTTATATAAATATATAAAAACTAAAATATTTACTTACCTTTTATATAAGTAAATTATATTTATTTTCTTTTAAATATTAATTGACTTACCTTTCATATCCAAACGCACGTAAAGAATATGCCCACCGCCATTTATAATTGGTGCTAAGTTTTCTAATAAAAACTTTAACATCTTTTTCTCAACTAACTCAGCACCCCTGTTTCTCTTCCACTTTCGCCTTCTCTGATTTTAGTGCATCAAAATGCTCTCAACTACCTTCTTAAATAACCGTACAATTCATTTACTATCGCCATGAAAGTGGTGACTCTCATGACTCCTGACACCCAACCCAACCCTCCAATTTAACTTTAACAGCTATAAACATTATAGTTTTAAAATACAGTCATTATACAATGTAACATTCGTTACGTATCAAAGATTGTAAATTTTACATTATATTTGACACATCATATGACATTTGTAATATTATCAAATTTCTTAAAACACCATTAAATTTACGTCCGTGGTCATAGGACGTATTATATAAGATCTGAGATACCTGCAGCCATGACACCTCAACTACATCAATAATAAAACTTGTAACCACAATTTAAATCCAGAGTAAAATGTGTAAAGTTTCTAACTCTGGGGCAGGGCATTGCATTGCACGTTATTCTACAGCCCTTTTTTCTTTTTTAACCCCATAATTTCTTTATCTGCTCAAATGTTTGAGAGAGAAATATTGCGAGTTAAAATAATGAGGTAATTTATATAATCGATGTTCTCCTTTTTTTTAGAAAGTAAGTTATGAACAAGGCTGTTCATCGGTTGGATTAGACCGCGATTCAAAATTTTTAATTTTTTTTCAACTTCAAGCTTGAATTATTTTTTTAAAAATTAATAATAAAATTAAAAATTATTTTTATATTAATATTAATATATTTTTATAATTAAATTTAAATAAAATATTTTTATTATTAAATAATAACTCTAGAGAAGCCAACAAAAATTAATGGAAGTTGCGTCCAAAATCTAACTTAAGCAGATCTAGTTGCAATTTGCGATAGGAGGAATTACAAATATTAATATTTAAATTTCACATTTACTAAATACTACTTTTTAAAAATAATTATATGAACTAACTAAATTAGATTCATATTTATTGTTATCTATGCTCTTTTACATGCATAGATACTTATAGAGTGGACATCAACTAAAATAAAATGTAAGATCACTTGTTGTTTTGTTCATATATTTTAATCCATCGTAACTGTTTTTGATAATATTATATAAATTTAGATATAGTAATAATTTGTGTTATTTTTTATGCCTTATTATGCATTATATCGTATTTAAATTCTTTGCATTTTGGGTTTATCAAATTTTTTTTTTTACAATTTGTATATTACTTTTTTTTTTCAATTTCATGTAATTGCATCACATAAAATTTTTCATAAAATTGTGCCCAGAAATCCGACCCTTGACCTGCTCGCTTCATTCACAATAAATAAACTATAATCGCAATGACCACTTAAAGTTTCATACTTGTATGAAATAGAGAGAGAGAGAGAGAGGTTTTTTTTTTTAAAGGGAGATATTGTAACCTTTAGAATGAAAATATTAATTTAGAAGCTTTAATTTTATACATTAGGATTTGAGGCGTTTGGTTTTATGAAATGAATGTGGAAGAAAGTTATTAGTCGTCGGAAACCCATTTTTTATTCATTTGAAAAAATAAGAAAACGAAAAAAAAAAAAAATAGAGATACACAAATAGAGGAGGTTTAAATTAATTGTCGGCATTGGCGTGGGTTGTAAGATTAACCTTTTTACTCTCTTTCCTGCACCTCGACTAATTGTATGTTCACTGAGGGGTTTAAATAGTGATTTTAGTAGTTTACGATGATTGTTATTTTATAATTTTTATTGTCTTTTGTCATTATTGTTTATCGTTAATATTGGTTGAAGTATTGGGGACCTCACTATCATATTATTTAGTGCAATTTAATCTTTTTATTAAAAATTTAATTAATTTAGTTCTTATATTATTAAAGTTAAAATAAAAATATAAAATTAATTATTAAGATAACGAAAATAAATTAAAAAACTGACGAGATAATTTAATTTTGATCACATGCTGATGTAACAAACGATAACGTGGTAGTAATAAAATATAATACTTTTAGATGATGTGAATAAAGTAAAATAAAATCTTATTTAGCATTTATAATTAATTGGTTATTTAATTTGTCCATGTCATCTAAAAATATATATTTTATTACTACCCCGTCATCATTTAACAAACACGTTAGCATGTAACCAAAGTTAAATTGTCAAGTCAGCTTTTTAACTTATTTTTGTTACCCTAGTCGGTTTATCTTTTTGCTTTAATTTTAATAGTATAAGGATTAAATTGGTTAAATTTTTAATAGAGAGACCAAATTGCACTAAATAGTAAGCATAGAGAGGTCCTAAGTACTTAAATCGCTAAAATTCACCACAATTAATCAGAATAATTCATTATTTTTATAATCACGATAAATATAACATAATTGAAAATATATTTTTAAATCACAATCTTAATCCTTGACTGATCTATTTATGAACTAGATAGCCCGTTTGGCTCAACCTATATTAGTCGGGCTAAGGTTGTAATTAGGGCCAACCTAAAATCTTATTCATGTATTAAAATGTTTTTTATTTAAATTAATTATAAATTAATATGTAATATTAATTTTAAAATTTTTATTTGTAATATTAATATATGATATTAATTTTAAATATAATATAAATTAATATATAATAAAAATATTTTTATTTTTTAATATTATTTTAAATAGTAATATTAACTTTTGAATTAGTTTGAATTCGGCTTTAACTTAAGCGTCAGTAAAAAAAGTTTTAAGTCGTGACCACGCTTTACCCATACCCATCAACGCCCTTATCCCCGACCTCATTATATATCAATATACATGTAAGGACTTGTTGAAGAGAACATAGAACAGAGTACAGAGTAATGAATTAAACAGATTTGTTTGACAAACACAAAACAGTAAGCATGGGTACCATCTGCCAGGAACCTCTGTCTCTTCTCCAAGACCTCAAAATCACTATCCAAAACGTTTCTCTTATTTTTCCATCCCAACAAACCGAGAGAAAATCCATGTTCTTATCAAATATAGACAAAGTGCTGAATTTCCCTGTCGAAACCGTCCATTTTTTCCCATCCAACAAAGATTTTCCGCCTCACCTTGTGGCCGAGAAGCTGAAAATCGCATTATCCAAATTGCTAGTGCCATACGATTTCCTGGCTGGAAGATTGAGGTCTAATCCTGAAACTGGTCGACTGGAGGTTGACTGCAATGCAGCTGGAATTGGTTTTGCAGAGGCTTACAGTGATTACGCTTTGGACGATGTTGGAGACTTAGTTTATCCTAATCCAGCTTTCGGCCAACTGATTTATAAGAGCATGGACGACTTGGAACAAGATAATCAACCACTATGCATTGTCCAGGTAATATTAAACAAAATAAAAAAGCTCTTTTTTTTTTCTTTTCAATTATATTAAATGCCACTTTGTGAGTCTTAAACTGCTAGATAATCTCTTGGTTAATAATTTTTTTTTGGGGTTTGAAAACAAAGAGCTGCCTGATTTTAATAGCCTGTATATAGCTTTCACCCATAATTTTTTTTTAAAAAAATTAAGATGCTATTTTTTTTTTCGATTTTTCTTTAAAGTGTCTGTACGAGCTGCAGATATGTGAGTGCCTGCCCTTGTGTTTTTTATGTCCTAACATTAATTTTTTTTTGCGTAGTTTTCATTTGAAAATGCTACGTTCATGCCCTTTTACAATAAAAAACACACATATCTTATGCTATTAAGCACCATTTTAAAAAATGAAATTAGATTAATCATTGTTACTTTTGGTTTTTGTTATTTGTTGCTTTCAGCCTTTTTTTTTTTTTTTTAAATTTTTTACTTCTTATTTGGTATTGAAAGAAAAACAAAAAAACAAAACCAATACAAAACGAATCCTAAATAGCTGTATAAAGTGAGTCACATAATGGTTAATTGGTTAAGATGGTTATAATAGATATATACCAGAATGTTAACCTCGGCTTTGCTCGGAAATGTTTTGTTATAACATTTTATAAAAAATATAATTTTAAAGAATATAATAGTAGAACTAATAATTTGTTGTTAATACTTTAAAATATTTTGCATAATTTTTATTTGTATATTATTTTGAGGGTAAATATTTTTTATAAATAATTCTTTAAAAAATTATTTAGTTTTCTATATCTTAATATATTCTAATATAATATAATCATATAATATGATAGAAATAAAAAAATAAATTAAGATTTACATAAGATGACTTATTAACATATCAAAATTTATATAAATATAATACCTTGAATCGATTATGATATGAAAAGTAATACGAATATAATATGAATACACAAATAAATAAAATTATAAAAAAAATATATTAAAAAAAAGAAATATGAGTTTATAGATCTATAGATATAAGTAAAGACTAGAAAAGTGTCATTTGCTCGTTTAAGATTTGAGGAAGTTATCCCGTTTGATAATAAATAAAGCCAACGTTGACATTTGAAGTGGATATCGTTGTTACGCGTAAGGAGAACGGCCTCATCATTTAGCTTTTACAACGCACATAATCAAGCAAAAAAAAATTTATAACAGCCCTTCAATGAATAACACAATGTTTATTATGGTACTAAATTACATCTTTTAGGATGGCCATCTAATCGTAAAATTAATTTCGAAATGATTGTTATAATATTTACGAAAAATTATTCTAATAAAGTTTTTAAATTTTATAAATAACGTTATCACATCACATATTTTTAAATAAAATAAAAAATTAATTAAAAATAAAAAGATGACGTAGGTATACTCCTAATCTTTTTTTAAAATTAAAAAATTATCAAATCAAATACTAATCATATATTTATTTGTCTAAATTAAAGAATCTTAATTATTCTAGCTTTTTAAATCATCTCTTCAATAGTATTTTAAGACATTCTAATCTCTTGCCAGTTTTTATGATCTTTATATCTTTTCATATCATTTCAGTTTTGCCCTCCTTTCTGCTTCTTGGTCCCGCAGCTGGCCATCCTCACTTTCATCTTTTGGATAATGAGTACATACATATATATATATATATATGTATGTGCATATATATATATATATATATATTACTCTTCTTTATTTGCGGAAGAATATCGGAACCAAGAACATGGCAGATCCTGACTAATTAAAGGAAATTCAAATTGAATTTTGTTTTCCCAGGTTCAACAAATGTTAAAGAAGACCATGCCCACAAACATTAATTATCACTAGCAACGTGTGCCTTTTTATTGATTTATTATTCGGTAAATAACAGGCCCATTACATTTATTCAAATGGTCCAAGTTGATTCTGCTCTAAATTTTACTAGCAAGTATTTGAAGGCCTTGTCATAGCCTGCTAGCTATTATCAACTGATGACACATCATTTTCATTTAGTTGTTTAAAGTACAAGAATAAAGAGGTTTTGAACCGAAAATACGGCTGATTAAAATTTACAATCCTCATTGTCACCATCTTCTTCTTCTTTTACTATTAGGTATTCTCTTTTGTTTGTTTCTTCATAGGTGACTTCATTCAAATGCGGAGGGTTCGCCATGGGCATAGCTACCAATCATGTTACTTTTGATGGATTAAGCTTCAAAATCTTCCTAGACAACTTGGGCGCCTTGACGGCTGACAAGCCCCTCGCTGTCACCCCCTGCAATGACCGCCAGCTCCTTGCCGCTCGATGCCCACCATGTGTCAGCTTTCCCCACCTTGAGCTGGCCAAATTCCAAGACTCAAACCCTCCCGTCTTCGATGCCACTTCTGAAGCTTTAGACTTCAAGGTTTTTCGGCTGACCTCAGACACCATTGCCAACCTGAAGGAGAAGGCCAAGGCCTCTGGCGGAGCACACAGTGATGCACGAATTACCGGGTTCAATGTGGTGACGGCGCTTGTATGGCGTTGCAAAGCCTTGTCATGGCACGAAGAAACCAGCCAAGGGAGCAATCTTGATAGGGTTTCCACATTGCTATATGCTGTTAACATAAGGCCCAGGTTAGTCCCTCCATTGCCAAGATCGTACACTGGAAACGCGGTGTTAACCGCTTATGCAAGGGCCAAGTGCGATGAGATAGAAGAAGCGCCATTTCCAAGATTGGTGGAGATGGTATCGGAGGGCGCAAAACGAATGACGGACGAGTATGCAAGGTCAGCAATAGACTGGGGAGAGATTTACCAAGGTTTCCCAGATGGGGAGTTCCTAGTGTCGTCCTGGTGGAAACTAGGGTTTGATGAAGTGGATTATCCATGGGGGAGGCCTAGGTATAGTTGCCCTGTGGTGTTCCACAGGAAGGATATTATCTTGCTATTCCCTGATATTGAAGAAAACAATGGTGTCAACATCTTGGTGTCATTACCAAGCAAGGAAATGAGCAAGTTTCAGAGCCTCTTCCAGAAGTACTTGGCTTGATAAATAACAGAACTCTGATCAGTAGCTGTGTTGTAATGAATTGGCATGTTTGTATTGTATTTGTAATTGTAATGTTTAAAACTGCAACTGGACAGCATGTGTTTGCACTCGACTTATGATCTTGGTTACTGGATTAATATTTGATAATCTCTGCACTGCTATTGAAATATCATATTATTAAAAATAAAATTATTTTTTTATTTTTAAAAATTTTAATAAAATAATATTATCTGATATTTTTGTTTTTTAAAAAAATTTTAATAAGATCATATTATCTAATTCAACTATAGTTGTTATTATTATTATTATTATTATTATTATAAATAAGTTAATTTTTTATTATCGTCCAACTTCACATATAATATTAAAATCTTAACACATTTTTTTATTATTTTATAACAATTTATTAGAATATGTGTGAGAACCCCTTGCCAGTTCTTGTAACCACTGCTAGCAATAACTGAGATAAATGTTTATCAATATATATAATATATCTTTCGAATATAATATAAGGAAATTTCAATTATTTTGTTATATTAATTTTTATTGTCACTTAGGTTGCGTTTAATATTTGTTTATTTTTATCAACACGTCCATAAAATTTATCTTGAATGGAAAACTTATAAACCGAGTAAATTTTTACAAATGAAACTTAAGTGGAATTAAAATTCTTATATTAATTTTTTTTTTTTTACAATGCTTTGCACTATTTAAAAAAAATATGGAAGAATAAGTATGTACGTATGCATATATTTTTTTCCAAATTCTGATTATTTTCTTTAAAACAAAAGTCTAATCATACTCCTCGATTGGAATAAAAATTAAAACTAAAGGGCAAACTAAATTAAAACTTAAGATAAGAAAGAAAATAATCTAAATAACAATAATATTGAAGGAATAGATTAGGAAAGACAAATTAGCGTTGATAATACCCTGAAACCTACCCAAAAAAAAAAAAAAAACTAAAAGTGAAATATTAGTGAAATTAATTTATATTCCTTTTCCATTTAAAAAATTATTTTCAAATCCTCAATTCATGCAATATTAAAATGCTAAAATTAATTTAACAATGTTTTGTGACATTTTATCTCTACCATTTAAACTAAATCAAGTTATTAGTAGAATATGAAAAAGTTTACGAATGAGGTTAACTTTCTTTTCGAGGATCTATTTTCCAACCATTATGTAATTTTGGAAACATTTTTGGAACTTAAGATTTTATTTTTCTCTTTCTTGGAGTCAGATTTTATTAAAGGAAAACAAGTAGGGACTAGAGAATCCCATGCCCTATAACAGTTTCAGATACAAACCAAATCAAATCACAACACGCTACAAAATTTAGTGTTTCTGAGGATGATTGGCAACTAAAAATCGTTCTCAAAATCAATCAAATCGTTTTTTATTTTTAAAGACGAATGTCATTCCTAATTTACATTAAGGATAAATATTGTCCCAAAATTTTATTTTATTTTTATTGAGCAACATCATAAATTCAAATTTAATAATACAAATCCACGAAAAAGAAAAATACTAAGATAATAAACATAAATTTCAATCCACAAAACTCCAATATTAAATTTTATTAAAATTTAAAATATTGTTACAATCATTCATAATGGTTTTATAAAGTTGTTCTTTATTTATAACCAAAACAAATTTGAAGATGTCCATGTGATCAACTATTCATAATACTGCAAGAAATAGGAAAAAAATATGCCACAATGAAGTTAATGAACACCGAATTTGCGATGCAACAATTAAGTAAAAACATAATGTCGGATTGACAAAGAAAATAAAATATAAGTAGTAAAGAACACATGAAAAGGAGAATTGGAAAAGAATGTTGCAAAAACTATTGGTAACTCGATAATGAAAGTCTGACCTAAGCGTAAAGAAAACCAATTGCCTGGAAGTCAAAGAGCTTAAAGAATAAACACCACTTACAAGGCATTTGGTGCATCGTAGCAGAGCTTATAGCATTCCATTTCCGAAATGTTTTACTAAAGAAGAAAAATTAATGCTGGTGAAATGAGGTGCTGATTATCTGCATTAATGAATCTAGACTAGGTTGCCGCTATGCTTTGAACAACATATCCAATACGTTAATGAGAAAGGGGTAACCATTGCACATTATTAATGTCTACTAGAGGGATGTAACCTGTGTGTGAAATCACAGCACGTGGGGTGCATTGCCCTAGGTTAATGTAACCAGAGCTTTAGTTTATAATTTAGTATAAACTTGCATATCAGATAAATTCATGCTTAATGTGCCTTCCAATAAGAGCATTAAGTCGAGGATCGAGCTCCAAGTGGTATTTGTTCAGATATCCATTTAACTCATCAGATACTACCACCTGAAGGTACATTAATAGCAATCAAAATCAATGGTCAAAAAGAGAATAAATGTTCAAAAATCAAAACCTAAAAGGATAATGCTGCACCTACAAAGAATGGTGAATAAACAACACTAGCAAGTGTTGAAGAGGTTATAAAATGATGATCCAGATGTAGATTGCAAAAGCAAGATAGATAATTGAGGTGGACAAGGTACAAAGGCATAGACTGATACATTATCAAGGTAGCAATCAGAAAATGATGCATTAGCTAAACCAAACTGTTAATCTAACAAGAAAAATGATGACAAAGTAATCTTTGGCAAAAAAATTGAAAAACACTAACCAATTTGTAGGAACATATTACCTTGGCAATTTAACTGGTTGATCATTGTTGTCATGGCCATAGAAGAATGGTTCCTTCCAAAATATCTACGTAATAAATGAGTATAACAAACAATCAAACAACATAAGTATTCTATTACACACCCAAAATTGATCTTTCAAATGAAAATTTAGTACACTCAAATTAGAATTGTGATATTTCTCACCATTCCAGCAAACATGCAATCAAGTCTCCACATGTCCAAAGAATAATCATAGTCCTGCAAATCTGCTAGAAGCTTGGGCCCTTGAGAGCACTAAAAAATAAGGAAAGAAATTCAATGTCCCAAAACTAAATCCAGATTGTAGATGCATTGTAAACTGAAAGAACATTCATAGAGCTATTAAGATTTTACACAGTACAAATCTGTTTAGAAAGTTGCTTGGGAAACATTATAGGTCTTTCTTTTCTACAAAGTTTTCGTATCCAAAAATCGCAATATCCAAAGAATCTGAGCTCTTTAACATCTTGGATGTTGAAAACTAATGCCGGTCTATAAAAAATAGAAAGACAAATTTATTCTTCAAGGAGTCCAGTTAGCAGTTGCTAAAATGAAAATTAAATGTAGTACCTATCTAATTTTCCCTTGCTTGACTTGTTTAATGAGTTTGTATGCTTGTGACTATCGCAACGTACCTCGGAGTGGATCCCTGTGGATCTGTGGGTGTATACGACTTAAAATATTTTTTTTACTAGAAAATGTCTTCTTGACCGAAGAGACATTTCCTTTACAATGTGATGAGAATGAGAAAGTAACGAATTCTCGACTCGTGATACAGTGAGGGGGACCATAAGATAAATCGCTCATCTTATTGGTCTTGGACAAAGTGGCTAACGTTTGGAGTTGCTACCGATCATTTTGGGCTAAATGATCGGATGCCTATTGAAATCTATGTCTTGAGTTACGAAACTCGAAACATTAATCCTGTGGTTTGCATGGTACAAAGAATCGCCATTGAGTTTAGGAGTTGGTTACACACGATGAGGCACGAACATCTTCGCAATGCCTAAAATTGGTACCTTACTAGTTATGTCTTATCTCAGTTTTAATTATTTCTATCTTAACTCATTACTATTTTGATATAATCCTCTTTTAATGCATGAATTTTATAAAAATACAAGTCTAGGTTTTGATGAAAAGATTTAATCTCATATAAGCCCTAGATAGATGGGGAATATAGAAATTGTTAATAAAAATGACCTCTGGATTTTACTTTGAAAATGTAATATTCTATTTTGGGCGCGGGAGAGATACCCATACGGAACATCACCTTCAATTTTACTTGAAATGATTTGAAAATATGAATGCGAATAATCATCACAAAGAAATCACACTAATAAGGCATTAAATGAAGTAACATAACATGAACCATTTAATGTATGATAAAAAAAGGGATGGACTATTGGAATTTATCTCGCAATTGGCATCAATTATCTGGGAATAACTGAATGTATAAATTTCAAGACTAATTTGGGTTCCTTGATTGAATGAGGCTTCTTTTTAAAAAATAAAAATGGGCTTGACTATTGACACGTTCATGGAAATTTGAGAAGAAGAAAAATTTAATTGTAGTTAAAAGATAAGGCTGGAGTACCCCATCAGAAAGATGGGTTTGGAGTATCCCCGAGGATGATATAAGTTTGACAAAGAAAGATTTTTAAATCTTAGCAATTTTGAAAAAGTGGGTTAGAGTATCCCTTCGAAAGGTCAGGTTTGGAGCATTCCTGAAAGTAACATGTATGACACTCTTTAAAGAAGTCGAGTTGAAAAACTTAAGTTGACAAAACTTTCTGATTTAGAAAAAGAGTGAGCATTTTAACAGTTTTTGATAAAGGAAATTATTGTTAATCGTGATGGTAAAAATGTAAAAAAAAAAATTGTGCCTTGATGCAAGCCTATAGGAGGTCAAAACATGTTCTCAAGGCTGATCAGGGTGATATGGTGACATTCAAATGTCTCGAGACGAAGCATGAGAAAATAACTCAATTTTGACCATAACCAAAAACAGGGGACAGCGTCGCGCTATGCCATTTTCTAAATTTATTCTAAATTGGTTTAAAGGCCTTACAGGGTGGACAAGATATCGTTAGAAAGATAACTCGATGAGGGGCAATGTGAAAATATTCTCAATATCCTAAAAAATCACTTTCTAGGGGAATAAATTTTCAAGTTGGGATTAATTACGCTGCTAGCAGAGCATATGAGGGACCAAATATGTCAAAATTTGAAAAATCAACTTAGACTCATTTGGTATTTAAAAACTGCAAACAATACTTTTCTGAAAAGGGAATTTCATGAATTTTTTAGAAAAAAATGTTTGAAGGATTTAGAAAAATCATTTAGTTGGTATGAATAGGCTGATTAGAATACATGTTGTTGATTCTCAGGGTTTTAGATAGTTTATATTTGAAAAATCATAACTCTCTCATTCAAAATGATCCGGGGGTGTAAGACATTGTTTTAAAGATAAATTTGACACACATTGAGAGAAAAATATCATTAAATTCATGAAAAATTGTTTGGGATTTTAAACTGATTTTTCAATTTGAAATAGTTATACTGCCAACAGGAGACAAAGCAAAGTAGGGGATATTTTTTATTTTTCTTTGTGTTTTCAGGTCTAAACTCGGGTAATTGACATTCAAATGTCCATGACTGAAGGGAAAGAGTGGCATGAGCATCACGAACTCATTTGCACAGCCCTACAGTAGTTTGGGACAATGAAATAGCCCATTGATCATACTACTTACGTTTCGACTCAAAAACAAGGCACAAATATTTTGGGAACAAGTGTAGGGCCATTTTCATTAGAAAATCAGAAGATTCGAGCTCATTTAACCAAGATTCTAGATATAGAAAAATTAATTTTCCGTAAGATTTTTTGCTAACTTTAAGGAAAATGCTAAGTTCATGCTAATCCTCATTGCTTGAGGCTAACATGCTTGGCTTGGGGAGGTTTTGAAAATTAGTTTTTTTTTTCAGCCATTAAACATGCACTTAAACATGGAGAAGACAATGAACATACAAGAGGATAGCACATAACATGAATGGGGGTGCTAACTTTACCAAGGTCTTGACAAAGAAAGTGTTATGCACACATCTCATGAAGTGAAGCATGTTGAAAATGATAATGATTCATGGAAAAATGCAAGCTAACATATAAATATACTTGAAATATGCTAGGCTAAGGATTTATGCATGGTTTGAACATAACATGTTGCATGGATATGGCATAAAATGCATGAACAAGAGCTATAAAAAATAATGAGGATGAAATGAGACACTTTACACATAAATATGGGCATCAAGGCATCCAAATCATAAGCTACCATAACTAAAAGCCACAATAATGCATAAGAATCCTAAGAGGGTGGTGGATGCATGGAAAGCTCACTAAAATAATGAAGATGTTGAAAAACCAAAAAAGAAAATGATTAAGTAGGAAGTTATACCAATAAAGCTTCAATTTTGATCAAGTGGTTGGAGCAGTAGAGATGGCCTAAATTCCCCTCTTTTCCTTGTTGTTAATTAGCAAAAAAAAAGAGAAAAAAAGGCTTCGATTTTGGTATGGGTAAGGATGATTTTTCAAAGTGTATAATGGTTGGGAGTAAGTTTTTGGGGCTATTTTTGGATGTTGAGTGAAGGGCTACTAGATTCGATTTTGTTGATGTGTAAATGAGTTGGGAGAGTTGAAACAAGATACAAAAAAAGATCCTTCAGCTGAGATATTGATGGCTTATTTATACCAGCATTCTGGAGCTAATTTGGAAGTACTTTTGGTCATTTCTCAAGGGGACAAAGTTGTGACAACTGATAAATATAACGTGGTTGTAGGAAGCTATTTGCTATCACTGTGATGGATATAGGGTGGCTGGTTTGATTGCTAAATTAGATACCAGCAAGTAGGGTGGCTAATGGTGATCTTTGCTAATAAACAAGGGAAGAGTAGCGTGATCATATGACATTGACCCTTTATGATCCAATTTAGACTTCAAAAAACGTTTTGACTAATTCACAAGTCTAAATTCGTAATTTGATACGGGTTTTGATCTTTTTTGATGCAAAAATGAGTTAAAATCAAGCTTTGGGTCAATGATGGATAAGTTAACAATGCCCTAATCATGGAAAATAGCTTGCATGTAT